>JAQQAE010005635.1:0-17421 GCA_029823295.1 Pseudamia nigra | reverse complement strand
TCGTGCCAGACTGTTGAGCTGAGGGGTTGTTGGAATAAAGTGCTTGTGTGTGAACCGCCGGTCTCCTCGCCGTTTTTTACTCCACATGGCCGCCCAGCGCCACAATATGAATTTCAATTCACCAGATCAAACAACACAGAGATTGTAATACACATCCTACTTTGTTTCAGAATTATAACAACACAAAGAGAAGGTAAGAGTTAAATCCTCTGAATCATCTACTTGAAATACATTCAGCACGGGTTGACATTTGAGTGTCATTTTTCATTTCACAGGGCTCAGATCCCACAGAAGGATCCAGAAAAAGTGTCAGGTGCTCTTATTAATGTGGCCAAACATGTCAGTTCCCTCAAGTACCATGTATGGGAGAAGATGACGGAGCTGGTTGAGTACAGTAAGTCTCCTCTACTCTGTGTGTGTGAAGACAGTCGCACAGGTCTGTGAAGCTGTTTGATGCAGTGAAACTAGGATAATGTGAATGACAGGAAACCTCTTAGTAAGGCATAATGAAATGAAACAATCAAGCAGATGAACAAAATAGCCAAAGAGAAACAAATTACTCAAGACAATGAACAAATAAATCATAACATTCAACCAGTTAACAATGTATTTAAGGAAATGAACAAAATAATGAAAAAAATATTTGAAGAAAAGGAAGTGAAACTGTGTGGAGTTTGCATGTTCTCCCCGTGTCTGCGTGGGTTCTCTCCGGGTTCTCCGGCTTCCTCCCACAACCAAAAACATGCACTAGGGGGTTAGGTGAATTGGTCACTCTCTAAAGTGTCCATAGGCGTGAATGGTTGTCTGCCTCTATGTGTCGGCCCTGCAATGAACTGGCGACTCATCCAGGGTGTACCCTGCCTTCGCCCATGTCAGCTGGGATCAGCTCCAGCGTCCTGACCGTTGCAAGGACTAAGGGGTAGAAAATGGATGGATGGATGGCTTCATTTCCTTGATTATTTCATTAATTTTTGCTTATTTTTATTAGCCGACTGATTATTCAGGTAACTTTTTATTCATTTTTTAAATTATTTTAGTCATTTTTGTGAATTGTAGTATTTGATTTTTATGAATAATTTCGCTCGTTATTTTTGTTTATGTGAGGCGTGGTGATGAATATACAGAAAATATAAATGCATAGGAAAATGTGTAATACTTTCAATATTTTAGAAACCCCTGCACCTCCCAAAAACATCACAAATCATGTTTTTAGTAAGGCTTGTGTCTTATTAAAAGGTCTTATTAAAATTCACCCTGATTAGCCCTCATTTACATGTATTTCATAATTTCCAATTAATCTGTAATAGCATAACGTATGTTTAATCACACAATTATTCTAAGACCTTACTTGACCTTGGACCAGCTGCTTCCCCTTATGGTGCCCTGCAGCATCTTAAATTGATTTCTCAGGTTAATGTGTAATAAAATGATGGATTAATGAATATGATGCATACACAAACTGCATAGGGTTGCAATTATTTGAGCGTAAACCAACTTCAGCGTGAGTTTTTCATTTTTCCAAAATAAATTGATGTTAACTTTCAAAAAATATGTTTGTGGAACATTCCAAGACAACCTGTAATGCCGATGTCTCATTAAGATTCTAAGTTGCAATTCCTAATTAGCAATAATACTTTTCATAATTAGGACTTCACCTGAGTCCCTGAAGATGCACCTGTTTCTTTATTTCTTTATCAGTCTGCTCTACTTCTCCAGCCTGCCGGCGTGCTTCCTGCATACAAAGTAAATTCATTAATGGTAGCATTTTCATGAGATTTCTTGAAATTCAGCTGAAATTAATGTAAAAGCCCACAAGTGACAGAGGACAGGGTTAGGTAGGAAATGCCTAGTTAATTTATTACCTACTACACTTAAACAAAGATCCTAAAGTTGTCACCATGTCTGTCATCACTATATCTCTGGATCATAATTAAAAACACCCATTGCAATGAAGGTAGGATGTTTTGCTTTGACTGATGCAAAGTGGAAAAGTGTGCTGTGGTCTGACGAGTCCACATTTGAAATTGTTTTTGGAAATCATGGACATCATGTCCTCAGGGCTTAAAAAGAAGCCAGTCACACAGATCTGCCACTGAAATATAACTACCGATAAATTGCCTGACAACACCTTGGGAACAATGTAATGAATGTGTACTTTGAGTTCTTATTTTGAACATAGTCTCATTTGGTAACATGAAGACAGCAGGGTGTATGACGTGTACTGCAGCTGCTACCAGGGGAAGCTTGTAAATGCTCATAATATACATCTGTCTGTATGAAAATGCCCCATACAGCTTTGACATCCCTTTTCATAATTTTTCATAGGTATACGTTTTGAGAAAAATGAGCATTTTTGCTTTATTGCCTAAACTACTGGCTACATTTCTCCCAAACTCCAAATAAATATATTGCCTTTAAGAGCATTTATTTGCAGAACAAGACAAATGGTGTTTTCAGACTCAAGCTATGCAAAGAAAACAAGTTCACATTCATGTTTAAGCAACACAATAGTAATATTTTAACCTGGGGAGAGTTCAGAAATCACTATTTGGTGGAAAAACCCTGATTTACTTACTTTTCCACATTAAGTAAGATTTGGTTCAGCTGATCAGTAGCTCATTGAGTAGAATGAGGTGTAGCTTGTGGTGGAATTCAACAGACACTGGAATGGAAGGGAATGGCTGTCATACATGTAGACATGCTGATTTCTGAAAAATGTTGCAGTGGTCTATTTTTTACATAACTGTACATTGATGATATATGTCCACTGTCTGAATTCAAAGATACATATTCCTAGCATCTAACGCTAAACCATCACAAGTGTTTGTACTGAGCAAGGGGTAGGGTAAGAGGTATGGTAAGTAAACAGAACTCATACACAAGTAAAAGTGTTGTTACTGTATACATACACTGAACAAAAACATAAATGCAACACTTTTGTTTTTGCTCCCATTTTTCATGAGTGGAACTCAAGGATCAAAAAATATTTCTATGTACACAAAAGGTCCATTTCTCTCAAATATTGCTCACAATTATGATATTTTTGTTCAGTGTAATTATAATGACTCAGGTCAAGTAGAAGTACTCATAAAAACAAGTACTTGAGTAAAGGGATGTTGCGAGGTGTGGTTCATTTATTATAGCCTAATATGCTACATTTTGCTTATTCTTTTTATATAGTTGATTATTTTGTTAACTTTGTTGATTTACATAATTTTTATTCATTCTGATTATATTTTATATTCACATTACTATGTTGATATTTTGTCTATTTAGCTATTCTTGTTAATTCTGTAAATTTTGTGTTGATTATTTTTGCACTTTTTGTTTCCTCTGGTGACATTTTTAAAATTATTTTGGTGATTTTGTTCACTTTGTGAATATTTAACTTCGCCAAGGAGGCTATGTGATCCTGTCGGTTTGTTAGCAGTATTATGTAAAAACTACTGGATGGATTTTGATTAAATTCACCAGCGATAGCCCATGGTCCAAGGATGAACCCATTACATGCTGGAGGTGATGCGGATGAGGATGCGGATTCTGGATTCCACTTTCTTTCACATTGTGAGGTCGGGACATTCATCAAAATTTGAGGATGCCATTTTGGCTTGCCTTCTCCCTCCTACTGAATTGTCAGAACACTGCATTTATTTTATTGTATAAATTGATATATTTTCACAAAAAAAATACAAAATATGTTCTTGGTGGCCATAACATTGTTCCAGATTTTGCGATATCCTGTAGTTTGCATATACATGATTTCACTTCATATGTACTTTACATGTACGTACTGTATAAGAGCCTACGTTAGTAGACGATGTAAAATGTGATGGCACAGACAATAGTTAGATAACTGTAGTTCTATAAGTGTATCGCTCTTTAACAGGTATCTGAAACATTAGGCTGTGAATGAGTTTGGTCAAATACTGATGGGGCAGTTGTGTCCTTCCAAACTACTGGAGACCTAAGCCCTTGTCTAAAATGTGTTGTCATCCCCAGAACTGCAGCTGCCTTCGGGATGTTTCTTGTGTCCTTGTGTTTGTTTTATTTGGGTTGCTTTACTCAGCTGCAAACACTGCAATCTGAGAATACCCCAGTGTGACGCCTGTCAGATGCTGGAACCAGCGTGTCTGTAATGATCATGCTGGATTCAAAGCAACGCAAATCTCACAGCTTGTCCATTTCAACATTTAGCTGAACAACTACAGAGTTTCTCAACTATGTCTTCCTGTCTTATGTCTATTTACATGTTATTTAGTTTGGGGAGGCATGCTGATTGAATAAAGAGAGGAGGTTTGATCTTTGAGTATTTTTTAAGAACAAGGGAGAAGAAGTCAAAGAGAAACAGGGTGGGGAATGTACAAGCCTGTGGTATATATTTTTTTTATATATTTACTATTAATTGGATTGTTCAATAAGATTTACTGTGTTTGTTTAAAAGTAAAATAAAATAACCAAAATTATTCAGCTGTGTACTTCATTATGTGGCAGTGGGATGTTGATACGTACTAGTCCACTCCCTCCCATCAGCAACCCCCCCACACACACACACACACACACACCACCACCACCACCACAAAAAAAGTGTGCAACATCCAGACCCACATCTCTTCACACTCCTCCAAGTACAAGAGAGAAAGCTACAGGCGTTCTTTGTACCACCAGTGCCCCCAAGTGGCCTGAGAAGGTATTTATTTCCCTTCCTTTACCTTTTCAAACATGACATGATAACTGCTCCTTTCCCTTCTCTCTTTCTATAAAGAAAAACTCAAGAGACATAGGAGCTGATGTATCGTGCGAGACAGGCCGATGTAGGGACAGTATTGCTTTGTCAATGACCGCTGTTAAAGGGGCAGCGTGCTGACACAGTAAACCACACGGCGAGGGTGGCTGACACAAATCAGCCCGCCTTCACACGCACATCGCCCAGCCTCTTTTCCTTCTCCTGCCAAAACGCTATACCTGGCCCTTGCTACAGCCAGCCATCATAGCCCTTATGAATCAAAGACACTGGAGTAGAAGTCGAGAGAGACAAGGACTTATGAGCGCTTGGCACCGCCTCTCCATTTCCTCCCCTCCTGCAGTACTGCCTGTGCATTTTTCTCTGTCCTGTTCTGCATCTTATCTATCTTGCGTATTGAAATGATAAATCCTCAAAGTTTAAAGCCTGGTGTTACATCCATTTATATACAACACAGCTGATCAACATATACGAATGAAGTTCATGTCCACCACCTCCTCTCCCCTCCAATCTGCCAGCACATTTCTCTTCCTGTCTCTTTCAATTTACTTGAGCCGAGTTAGTGTATTGACATACAGTATCTCTGTCAGAAGCAGTACTGCTGACAGTACACACAGACAGTTCCGTATACTGTACATACATTTGTTCTACGAGCCTTGATTTGTTATACACCACCAGTCAAAAGTTTGGACACACCACCTCCTTCATGTGTTTTGTCAAGACTTCATTTGTGCGGAAGATGCGAAAAAGAATGTGCTTCATCAGCTGTTTTGTGCAGATTAAGGATAGGTACAGAGTCAATAACCCTATCAGTGCCACGACAGCAACTGTACAAATCTCATAACCATGGACAGTATGGATTTGCACAGTAATTGTAGCAGCACTAACAGGGCTCTTGACTCTGTGCCCATCCTTAATCTGCACAAGACAGTGGAGGGAGCACATTAAGAAGGAAAAAAAATATCCTTTGACAATTGACAAAAGGTTTCAAAATTGTGAGTGCTCCAACAACTACTGTAAAAAGCCCCATTTATAAGGCTGGTGATACTGATAAACTTAGCTCTTGGCCTTCTTTTCCTGGGATGGTCTTCATGAGCGCCAGTTTCACAGTGTTTGATGGTTTTGGTGATTGCACTTGGAGACACATCCAGTTCTTGAGGTTTTTTGAACTGACTGGCCTTCATTTCTTAAAGTAATGATGGACTGTCTTTTCGCTTTATTTATTTATTTAGTGTTTTTGCCATAATATGGATCTATACAGTAGCTGTAGCAGCACTAAAAGGGCTATTGACTTTGCAGCCACCCTGACTCTGCACAAGACAGTGGATGGTCTAAAACAAATTAAGATGTCAACAAATGGCACAAATTAACTCCTGAAAAGGCGCACCTGACATTTAAAAACCAGGTGACAATGTACTACCTGAATCTCATGGAAAAATAGAGTTAATGTGCAAACTTGTCATCAAAGCTAAATGTGTCTACTTTGGACATTCTAAAATATAAAATGTGTTCTCGATTGTTTAGCACTTTTTGTTGACTACATAATTCCATATGTGTCTTTTCATAGTTTAGATGTCTTCAGTATAAATGTGCAATGTTGAAAAATATAAAAATATCACAATATTTAAACATAAACACAGTAAACATCAGTGCATTTCAATAGGGGTAAATTGTCATTCTACCTTCTCTGTATCCTGGTTTTCAGTCCTCTATCCTACTGGTTGTTTGTGTTACTTTAAAAGAAAATGGCCTTCTCTTGACTGCATCCATGTCCTGTCTGTGCCATGGATACTATCATGTAGACTCCCAGCCACATTATCACAGGATGGCAGGGGTGATTAAGTGGGTTTTGTCAGTTTGGTAAGTCCTAGAGCACTGACTGAGGACAGTTGGGTATCCATCCAAAGCTATTGCATTTTTAAAGCAAAATTTCAGAAATTTGATAAAAGGAAAAGCATCTGTGTTCGTGTCCATCAACTACCTTTTGAAAATCCTGGGAGGTGCTTAACTACAGCAAACAGATAAGAGTGCTCGATTTTAAGTCCAATATAGGCGAATGGATGTGACGTCATTAAGTAAAGCATCATTATGAAACTATCAGCGTACCGTCAATACGAACAAAAAGAACATTTAAAATCTTGGAAGTTTTATACACCTGCTTTGTGCTCTGCAGATTATTGTACGTAGGATTGTTTTGTATTTACTGTAAATGGATATGTTCAAGACTAGTCAGAGGGGATGTAGGGGTCGTGTTCATGGAAGTATAATGTTGAAGCCTTAGCTTAGCTATTAGCTCAGCTTAGCAAGTTTTTAATACAAAATTTCTAACTTTTTCAAAATTTGAGGTGTTTTCATCAAGAAACTAAATGTAACGCATTTTCCAAATGTGCCTTTAAGTGAGGTGATGAAAATGCACCTAGTGATTATATATTTGTGACAAATATCACCAATAACTAGAAATCCACAGGGCATGTTTTACTGTAGGTCCACTTCTTTGAAAAGCGGCTCCTTCAAGTGTCTCCAGACCAGAAAAAGACACAAACCTTATTTCCACAATATGCCTCCTTTACCAATATAGAGTGCAAAACAATGTAATTTTTAGAAGAGTCATGAACGGGGGCACTTCAGGAATTTATTTAAATGTAGTAATGCAGTCTTGAAAACAGCTGTAAGTAAATCTGACCTAATGGCAGTTCTAGTTTAAAAAAAAAAAGGAAAAACAAAGGAACATGATTTCACAGTGGCTGTAGACATCTACTGTAGACCTATTTGATATTTTTCTACAAAGTGCTTTGTACCAGTGTGCATGTTCACAGCGCCCTGGGATTTAGCTGACTTTAAACTAATGCTATGTGGATTTGCTTGCAGAAACAGCATGGATTTGCTGAGATGTACCTGCCAAAGAAAAGCAATTACGTTTAAATTAGCCCGTAAAAGGCTTCCATTGGAGATAATAGAGGTGGAGGTCAAATTTTTAATCTCTCATCTCTTAAAAGAAATAAATAATGCAAATCATCTTATTTTGCTGAGAATTCCCTTTAAAGACTCCCTAACTCTATCCATTCTGTGTCTTTGCCTCCCTTGTCTTTGTGCCTGCAAATAACCCGTCTAATAAACGAGGTCTGGGACAAGTAGATGCAGTCCAGACTGTGGTTTGCTTCACTGGACCTGAACACAACCATTTCATCTGTTGAGCCAGCAGGCCAAATCAAGTGGTCTTTATTAAAGTCGCTTTGATGGATTCACCCCTGGCCTCCCCCGCTGTGATCTATCGCCTGTCCAGCCCTTGGAGGTCGTAATAAACTTGTTTAGCAATAGGGTCACTGCATGCAAGTGGCAAATGTGCGTGTATGTGTGTGCGCCTTTACTGTATGATATAACGCTCGCTTCTGCCATCATGACCGCCGCATGTGTGCATTGTATATCAATAGCTGCAGGCACTCAAAGCAGCTGCTCTGACATTTGATGTTTATTCACAAATTCTACTGTGATTGCATCATATACTTGTGCACTTACATTTAAGATATGGTCAGGCACAGTAGCAGCACCATTATCCCTCTGAGTAGTTTTACTGTCTCGAGCAGTCCCTGCATGTTTTCTAATGGAGTAGTAAATCAAAGGCAGTTTAGCAAGTAAGGTAGTCAATGAAGCGGTACATCCAAAGGCTTTTTGTTTGGAAAAGAAAAGGGAAAGTGTTTATTGTTTTTCCATTTTATTTTTAATCATAAGAAAGGGACTATTTAGTTTTGACAATGAATGTAGCAAGCAGGACATACCAAAGAGAACATCAGTACCTGTTCCAGAGTTCATTGAGCTGATTGTCTTGTTGTTTTCATTTGGCTTCAGTCACAAACAAATCATGGAGGTGACATCTTTAATGACACAAACTGTATGGTCTTCGGTGATGCAGCATCGTCTTCCAGTTAGTGACCACAGCTGTCCCCAACATACACAGCACATCCAGGTCATTGTTAGTGGAGGTGAGACCCATCTGCTTTCTAATGGGGACCACAGGGACCGGTGTTATTGGATGATTCATCAGATCAGCGGTGCAGGGCAGTCTCCATCTGACTTCATGAGTCCGACATGTGGGACTTATTGGAGTTGATGTAACTTACATGGAAACAAACACCTGACAATGTGGATTATAGGCACAAAAGATGATATACGATTTTACCATTTTAACAAAGAGAAAAATTCAATTTATAACTTTGGTCCCAGATGTTATTATAAATGTTCCCTTTTTTAAGAGTAAATCACACTAGTGAAAGTGTATGATGTACTTTTATGAGCAAAATCTCTCACAAATAAAGTTTTATGAGAGGTGTGACTGGAAAGAATGGGAGATATTTCATTCTGAAAAGCCCTTTGGAAAATGCAGCAAAGGGCAAAGCCTGTTTTGGTTGCTGTTTTTATGGCATTATTTTACTCACAGTGATAAACCATTGAAGTTACTGTCTTACGTTATATGGTGCATGGACTGCTGTACAATTTTAAGCATGTGGTTTTGCTTTGCTGTCCAGTGGCACTACTGGAATGAAGCTACAAGCAGATTTGCACTCATAAATGTCAGAAAACTATACATATGTTTTTAATTGTAAAAATAACAGCTATAAAATATTTACAGATTTAGTTATTTCATATTTTAATAACAAAATAAGTATATTATTTTAAAAGATAAATCAGTTTATCTGGTGATTTTATTAGTTAATTTGGCATTGAGTAAGTGTCATATTTAAAGGTGCAGCCTACAATGTTGGTAAACTAGCTAATAGCCAGTCATTTGTGACCGACTGATATAAATTGTTAAACAGGCAACCTGCCACTTAACACTGCTTACAACCTTATAGTTGTCAAGCTAGTATGTCTGTCCTTTTCTTACCTGTACCAGATGTTGAAGTAATTTGAAATGCAGACTGTCTCTCCTTGGTCATCCTGTGGTTATATAAGCTACAGGTGCTAGCTCTGTAGTAGCTACTGTTATGATTGTTTTCAACTCCACATGCGAGTGCTTTAACTTGTGCAATCATGACATTGTAAGCAGTATTGGTCGCCTGTCCAAACTACAAACGATTGGCTACGACCTAGTTTGCCAACAACCTAGACAGCACCTTTATATGCAATATGTTGCATAAGACATTGGCGAAGCAACCCTGATTAAAATATAAGCTTGACACCCTCATTATAGACTGGGTTGGAGAGACTCAGTCCTCGGAAATTCACTTAAAGACAGTCTTTTGCTGCAACTCCCCAGTGATCTGCTTACGCAAGATGTCCAGACAGTAAGAGTTTGATGTAAGTTTCCTCCAAAAACATAGCATTTCCTTATATTGTTTGTTATAATGCGCACGGCCACATTCCCTTCATAGGTTGACATCATAAACGGGCATTATCTTCAGAAGTTTACAGGGCGCACCATCATGGTTGTCATTGTAGCCATCAGATTTGGACCCTTCCAGTAGTACCATTTAATGCCGTTGTAGCGGACCACATTGGACGAGGCGGGGTAGTACATGCCGTTCAGATTAGACGGGCCACACGCTTCAAACCACCAACCTGGAATGGATATGTGCCAGAAAGTTCAAGGAAGGAGTCAGAATTAATAGAGTCCAAACTCATGAAATGTTACACCTAAATGTACAGCTGTAAGTCAGCAGTAACTTTAAATTGCCACAGTGGGAAAATGAAATGCACTTTCGGGACATTTACAAGGGGATGGATTGAAATGTTTCACAAGATGGGTTTTAAGGAGGCACAGATTGAGACAGTGGCGGGGTAGTGTATATACCTCCAGATGCGAGCTGTGCACACTTGCAGGTGCAGCGGTCGTTGTCTCTGTCCTTGGTGCTGAACGCGGTGCCACTGTGGGTGAGGCTGCTGGTTCGTCCAGCTGTGCCGCTAAAGCCTGCAACATGGAGGCTATGAGGGGGAAAGTAGCAGATCATTTAAGGAAATACTGCACACTTCATCATGGTTTTCTCAGTGGTGTGCACAATATACAGTATATATACACACATATATATATTTGAACAGGCACATTAAACGCCATCAATAAAATGTCACTTGCAGAAACAGGTGCATGTAAAATGTACAGGTACATGATGTTAAACACTCTCCTGTCAAACATCAAGAAAAAAACTTGAGATGAGTTGAAGATTTGCTAATTGCAAGATTTATATCTTATTTTTTTTTTTTTGCATATTCACTTAATTATTTTGTTTTGTTTTGTGTTTTTTTTGCTCGTGTTGTTGTGTATTTTTATTTATTTTGCTTTTTGTTGACTTACGCAATTAATTCATTTTACTCGGGCTTTGTTTGTTTATTTTTGTTAATTTACCTGATTATCTTGTTCATTTTGTGTTGATCTGTTTGATTTCATGTTAGTTTGTCATGCTTTTCTTAAAAAAGAATTTGTTTATCTTACTCCAACTCATTGAGCTTTGATCAAAAGTAACTGAGTAAAAGTACATTTTTAAGCATACATGGTATTGAGTAAAAGTAAAAAGTACTCTGTAAAACATGTACTCCCAGAAGTACATTTTTCTGGAGAAAAAAACATGTAACTGAATAAATTAATTTTATTTTGTTTCATGCTGTCATTTACATTATAATCTATGCGACCACTCGGTTTCTATCCCTCAAAGTGGGTGTGGCCACATTGCTAGTCTTACAGTATGCATGACTAAAAAAAATTGCATTGCAGTCGATGGCAAGTAACAAATAACTTTTGCTCGCAGCTAAATTATGCTAACATTGACATACATGTACATATATTTGTCGATTTGAAATACTAGTTTACAAGTCAAGAAAATCACATTTTGAAAAAAAAATTTTAAAAAAGAACTTTTCCATCAAACCAACCAAAAGTGGGCAGCTGCACATTTTCACCATTACAGGTACTTGAGTAAGGTACTTCTACTCAGTTACGTCGAGCTACAGACCTCTATGAGTAGGATTCATTTCTACACTGTTTTACTGTTTACCTCCAAAAGGCAAGGCTTAAAAGACAGATTTTGTGACTTTCGCAACAATTCTCAATAAAAAATAAACAAAAAATGGCACAGCCGTTAACACCTGTGCCTCACAACAAAAAGGTTCTGGCTTCAAATGGAACAGAGCTTTTCTGTGTGGAGTGTGCAAATTCCCCCCATGTTGTTTTGATTTCCTCCAGGCATTCCAGTTTCCTCCACCATTAAAATCATGTACATTAGGTTGATTATGTGTGTGGTTGCTGTAAAGTGACAGCCATTAATGAATTTCCCCACAAAAATTAACAAAGCTTTCATCAAAAAAGTGAACAAAATAAGAAAAGCATCTTTTATTGTTTAAACTTTCCTGGTTTTGGATCTGTCACTCCATCGATTGCAATTAATTTGTCCTTACCATTGTTATTACCTGTAGGATGAATAACCAGTTCAAACACAGAATATTAGTGTATGATAACTTCCACATGAAGTTACTGCTTGAGTCACTTCTTACTTCGTACTTAGTTTTAGTGGGGACAAAGACGAAAAAGCAGTTAAAGATTACTGAGTTATATATCACTTTTCAGGCACAGTATGAGATTACAGCCTTTTAAGTATTTGTACAACTTTTGATACAAGGTCTTTATCTCCTATTCCCAGGTTCCTGTTGTGGCCAAACATCAATAGAAAAACTAACCTAAAGAACATCTCATTATTTTTTCTCCATGCTGGGCTGTGCAAAACAACCCGAACCATTTCTGCCCAACTTAAATTGAATAACTCAACTATTTGCAGAGTCCCGGCAATGGAGTACGTTTGCATTGGTGGTTATGTGTTTCCGTCAGTTTGTCCGTTGTGTCAGTGCTGTATTGAAGTGAGCAGACGCTGGAGGTCAGGCCTGCTGTCTGCACCCTCCTCTGCCCTGTCATTCTGTCGACTTAGTACCGTGACCCCCCTCTATAGCCCAGGGCATGCTGTCAGTGATGACTAAATGAAGAATTCTCCTCTTGAATTTGTAAGTTCACATGGCAGGACAACACATCATGAGGGAGCTGTAAGAGGGGGGGTCTGGAATGACAGTTTTGGGAGTGATGAAACAGCAGGGAGCGTGAAAGTACACATTCAAGTAGAAAACATTTCTGTTCAGGATGGAGCAGTGATTTGAGAGAAATTAAGCAAAGCACAGACTACAGGATACTCTACTGGAAAGGACCGTGCCGCCTCTCCAAAACATTTGCATTAGTCTTGACTTTCAGATTTATTAGCTGAGCAATTCAACCAGTTCCACAAACCACAACTTAAACCTTTTCAACATGCCTCTCCTTTATATTGTTATTGCATTATTTAATGCCAAATATACAGTTACAATACAACAATCGTCTTTAATATAAGAATGGCTATTCTTGGCTGACTCAAATAGGAAAAGCAGGCTGTCATGCTGATGATTAATGCATGAATAATGTTACTGAGTTTTAGGTGAAGACCTCCATGTTTCTCTGGGGATCACCCTCGATGCAGCTGAGACAGAAGAGGAGGAGGAGCTCTTTGGCTGACTAGCAGCGTAACAGCATAGTGCTGTGCTGGGGAGATAATATAGACCTATTGATGAAAACAGATGAATTTTTAGTTCTGCTAGTAAATGTGGTACATATTAAGTTAAAGAGAACCTGATCTCAAGGGTAGCAAGCTGCCGAGACGATTATATCTTTTCAGGTGCTTCACCTCACACAGTGTAGCCTATGGCAAACTGTGAAACATTCCGTTTCGTTGTGCTAATTATGTGGAACAAACTCAGGCAAATGTAATTTGCTGCACTATTAGGGATTTTGGAACGCATGCAGCCGCATATGATGATGATTTGTCATCTCTCGCAGCATCAATTTCCATAAACTTTCAGAAAATGAGAAAAAATCCTCTGATTTTATATTGAATCTAAACCGCACGACTTTGGTTTATTCTATTTCTGTCTGTTTTGCAGAAAGCATGGTTTCAGCACACCCACACATAATCTTGTTAGTGATTGCAGGGTTACCAAGGAGCTTTGTTTGAATTGTCACTTCCTGGCAGCAGCAGGTATTGCTGCATATTCCTGTTATACTCCAGTGGATGTGGCTCCCCTTGGGGATTTTTCAGGGGCAGCAGTAGCGGTGATGGAAAAGAAAAATGGAGGGGAGACAAAAGTGGCTGCATGTCCTCAACTGAGCTCATCATTTTGAGTGAATGATATTTTTAAAACTATGAACTGTTGATAAGGGCTTCTAATCTGTCGTGATATTAGGAGTCTTACAGCCGAGGGGAAGCAGCAATTGACAGGGTGTTGCGGCATTGCAATTATGCAGTTCACAATAGAAGGCTGTTACTATAACACTTTAGTGAATTTAAGGGCCATTATTATGGTCCTATTCATGTCAGATCAGTGACGGAGCAAGAGAAAGGTTTTATTGGAGACCTGGTGCTTAAGGAGTATTTTAGATCCCTTTTGTCACAGTAACTAATTAATTATAATTAGATTGAATAATGATTTTTTGATGGTACCATTATATTATGAGGAAGTTCTATTACTTGCTCATTGGTTACCTGTAGTTGCTATCCTCACTGTTTATGTAGAAACGATCATAATGTGAGTAGGCTTCATTCCCCTCTCTGTCTTTTAACTGGACATGCAGACTGTATTCCTGGGAGCTGGTCAGCTTGTGGATGATATCATTCCCCAGCCAGTGCTCCCCATGTGGCTCTCCAAAGCCCTGGATTAGACACAGAGAGACAGAAACAGTAGAAAAAAAATGAAAATATTCTAACAAGGGGGATGATTTTACCAGCAACCTGCCAAGTGTTTTTGGAGTTAATATGAAAATGAGCCCCAATTTAAGAAGTCACATTTATCATCTGGATTGACCCAAGACAGTTAACAGGGTTTGTATAGTGAAACACTCCACTCCCAAAGCTAGAGGCTGACTGAAATTTGGCCTAATGTTGTACTAATGCACCATCTGGACCTGCAACACAAACAGTAAGATAAAAACATGGTAGAATTAATTATTGTTTATTTGAACTTCACAGCTGAACATGACCATGTTCTACCCAATACACTATTTTCTGTCTTATTTTGTCCAAGTAAAACAAATCCTGGATGATCGCTAACACAGAAATAAATACAAGAGCAAAGGGATTTTTGTGGTTTAGTAACGAAAGACATGTTATGGTGACAAATGAACACAGATATTTTAATGAGAGGAGGGAAGGTATTTAAATGGTTTGACCTTCATTCACCTTCATGTACATAAAGACTTAGTTTTCTCCATTAAATCAAAAGGGCTATATCAGTATCTGCTGATTTAAAGGTCCCATACTGTGAAAATGCATTTTTTTGGGTTTGGAAATTTCTATGGACTCTGATGTAAAATAAAAGCTGAGAAAATATGAACTTACTCAGTGCTGGCAGTCCCAAAGGAATCCACAGAAGATAATGGACAACAGGAAAAACAAGCTGTTTTACATTTTTGCTTTTTCTAACATCACAAGTCATCACAATCAGAGTCCTGCTAAATCACATTAGTGCCGCCTTTAAATTTTAATTTTAACACAAGTTACAACCAGTCATATTCAAGCATACTTTAGGACCACTGGACAGTTATCCAAAGTTTCTTTTTTTCACAAATGTATCCATTAAAAGGTCATTATTTTGCGTTGGTTCACCAAATAAGAGTATTTAGTGATTTAAAGTGGCCAATTAAAGACACTTTGCAGTGAACCTACAGCATGTGTGGCAAGTGTACTGCATCGCTGGGCTGGTACTGCTGGCAATAAATTGGGAACAGCATTTGCATGGGAGTTTCCAAAATGTTTCCAAACATTCACGGGGATTCTCAATTTCCTGGCACAAGTTGCAGAGCCTCACTCTTGTGTCGCCAGAACACTTGCAAAAAAATATCGCACAGCAAATATTCTTTCAAAATCATCACAGAGTCCTCATGAGTGTCTGGAACGCTTCTCAATGTAGTTTCTGTTAATCTGCTTGTGCACGTGCCGCACAACATTCGCACAACATATATGCAAACTCCAGGCACATTTTGGCTCAAATTTCCCTGGGAGTTTCTGAGGTATTCGTGCAACACAGACAAATGTGTCCTAAGTACCAATTCAAGTGAAAATTGTTACCAATTTCCATATTTGCTTTCTATTTTTTCATCTCCAACTAGTCACCAGCTGTCACAACCCAGTGACATACTGGCTTTACAAATAGGAAATCTAAGGGAAAACTTAATTAACACACCTTATATTGTCAACGCCCCTACAGATATCTTAAACAGAGTAAATGGTACTGATGTAGATTTAAAGGTGGCATTTGAAGATGCCAAACCGGTTTGTAGCTCATGGTTTGTTGCGGTCCACTGTAAATGATTTCACAGGCAACCTGTCAGTCAACACGAGCTAAAGCACTCACTCGTGGACTTGGAAACAGTTATAGCTCTAGCTACTACAGAGCTGGCATGTGTATCTTATGTAACTGCAGGATGACTGAGGAGAGACAGTCTGCATTTCAGATTCCCTCCGTCTGGTACAGGTAAAAAAACAACAGACA
Organism: Pseudamia nigra; assembly: GCA_029823295.1. Lineage (NCBI taxonomy): Eukaryota > Metazoa > Chordata > Actinopteri > Kurtiformes > Apogonidae > Pseudamia > Pseudamia nigra. Next base: position 1,133 of record JAQQAE010005635.1, on the reverse strand, counting down.
TACTGTACTAGCGGGACAGCTGTGAGGCTGTAAGCCATGTTGATTGGCAGGTCGCCTGTTTAATCATTTCAATCAGTCTGTCACCAACGACTGGCTACTAGCTAATTGACCAACATTGTAAACAGCACCTTTAAATGTCAGGATTTAGAACCTTTAAATGCAAAACAACTCCTGCTGGTCACTTTGTTTTGTGGTGTAATTTTTCAGTGGATGTGATGAGCTTAAGTAATTGTTTTCATGACTATATACTGTATATGTATACTGTACGTTCCAACATCATTATATAATGGACATTGTGTATTCCTTTGCATGCCTTATTAATAATTTGTATATCTAGCATAGATCATAATCTGATTTACTATTATAATTTCAATGTGTATCTAAGAGTAACTCTAGAGTAAGGCTTGACCTCATGTTCCCTGTGAAATTGATCCATATTACTCCTATGTGTTTATACACAAACTACATATTCTTCCACGTACGGTTATAGTACCCAGTGTTGTGATGGATCCCTGCTAGTAGTCGTGTTCGGTGGTTGACGACTGTACACGTGTTTAGGCGACCTCTGAGTCACAAAAGTGGGAATAATGTGGTGTAATCACAAGGGACGATGATGTGCTTAAAGTAACCTGAAAAACGCATAAGGAAAAACCATGTTTATTGTTTGTATTACCACTTATTGTTGTATAACCTCTGTTAGGGGATTAGATGGAAAAACAGGTGCATGAAACGGAACACTTATATCCACATACACACAGGAGGGCATGTTCCTACACATATGCACACCAGACATACATGCACATACAGAAATATGTGAACACTCCCACACATTTATTGAGATACACAAGTACGTATTTGCAAACCTGCACATCCTTCTGATGTGTTATGTGCACATGTAGAACAGGTTCCCATCTCTTTGTTCTTTTGTTGTCGACAATAAAAGTGTTTTGCCTTGGATTTTGACTTCTCCTGAATTTTTTTGAAGACGAATTAGATTAAGATAGAAAGTATCCATCACGTTCCTGTCTGTACCATGGATACCATCATGAATACTCTCTAGTGCAGGGGTGGGCAATTCCAGGTCCTGAGGGCCGGTGTCCCTGCATGTTTTCCAACTGTCTCTGCCCTACCCA
>JAQQAE010005634.1:0-17424 GCA_029823295.1 Pseudamia nigra | reverse complement strand
ACAGAGTCCAGACCTTAACCCCATTGAGAATCTTTGGGATGTGTTGGAGAAGGCTTTGCGCAGCGGTCAGACTCTACTGTACCATCATCAGTGCAAGATCTTTGTGAAAAATTAATGCAACACGGGATGGAAATAAATGTTGTGACTTTGCAGAAGCTTATTGAAACAATGCCACAGCGAATGTGTGATGTAATCAAAGCTAGAGGCGTCCAACAAAATACTGTATTAGAGTGTGTGACCTTTTTTGGTGCCGATTTTTTTTTTTTGGCCAGGCAGTGTATAAATAAATTGTCAGTGTGGTCATTATGAAGCAAACATCTATTACTTTACTGTGTCACAGTATTTTTAAACTTTACTCAAGCAAACGTTCGATGAGTAAATTCCTGTAAAGGAGCTTTTTTTGTAGCAGATTGGGTTCAATATTCCATTAAAAAAAGCTGGCTATGTCTGTCTATGTCTGTCATCTGGCATAATATGTTTGTTAGAGATAACTCTTTATCAAGTGAACTGAGCTGAGAAGTCATGTATTCATTAATTATGATAGTCCTAAAGCGGAACACCTTTAGGATTAACTTTAAAAGTCTATTATCTTGCTTTACCTTGAACACAGTGCTTATGCAGAGAACAAAACTGGAAGGAAAAAGAGACTACATGATTAGATTAAAAGTCTTACACAGAAGAACAGTGGTGTCCTTCAGCTTTGTCTCCAACTTTCCCTTCAACACTACAGTAATGAAAATTAACTCGTAATGTGACATTCAAGGACCTAAAAACCATTCTCTGCCCTGCCTTTCGTGTCATCACCCCTCCTCCGCCTCCAACTACAGCAGGATGTGTGGACATGCTCTTGCTTTGATCACGCGGAAAGGAAGCAGATATCTTTGTAGAACACAAGCCTGCATGAAAGCTGTGTAATTTAGATAGCATCAATAATGAAAGGGGGTAAATACATCTTCTCAGTGTACATGACAAGGCAGCACAGCACAACCCTTACACACCCACTCACATACATGCACACACAAGTTCGGGGCACATGACACCGTTTTCAGAAACCAGAGGGCAGCTTGTAATTTGCAGGTTGAGTGATAGCACCATTCCACCTTTTTTTGCAGAACAGTTCCCCCCTCCTACTCTTTTTTTCTTCTGATGTGTGTTTCACTGCTAGAGACAACAAAATAAAAATGTTTAAAGAGCTAAAGCTTTTGTGCACCGTTTAGTGCTGTCTTTTCAAAGGGCATCGAAATCCAGTAGAGATGGTACATGAGGAGATTTGGATAAGATGCCTCAGAGAGTTATAATATGGAATATTGATTAGGCGTCTTACTGTGAACTGTGCATTTGAATTTGTGCCAAGATGATCATCACCATTCCTCTCCTGTGTGTTTATCCCACCAGTATCTATTTCATCACAGCAGCAAGAAGGAGGCTGTGATTTACAACGGTAGCATCAGAATTATTAAAAGAAGGTAACACTCAGCAGTGTAACAAACATTCTCTTCTTCTTGATTGGTCTTTTTCTGGTAGGAGGCATATTCTGTGGCAAGACAGTTTAATCTGATCCCTCCAGTGTGTGAGCAGGCGGAGTATCATCTCTTCCAGAGGGAGAAAGTAGAAGTGCAATTGCCTGAACTTTACCATAAGATCGGCAAGTATTACCTGTGTGTGAGGTGCACCTGCATTTTGCAGTCAGGCATCTCTGGATTCTCCTAGAAATTCTGAGCATTGAAGTCATCATTTTCTGTTTTCTGATGAGTTATTCATGCATTCATTTGTGTGTTTTTTTCAATAAATTAATTGTGCAGACATGAACAAAATAATAAAGTAAATGGACAAAAATGAGACCAACTTTTAATTATTCATTATTTGCAATGAATTGTAAAGTGATGTTTTCTGTAAATGAATCCAACTATCAAAACATTTCCATGTGTTTTATTCATTGAATGTCAAAGATAATATGATGTATACAAAGACTGAAATTACTTCATTAATTTAAATTTAATGTTGTAAAAAAACAGCATATAATGTAAGCACAAAATCATCAAATTGCACAAAGATTAAGAAAATATTTACAAAAATGTGCCAAAATTCTCAAGAAATCAACAAAATGAACAAACATACACAAATGAGCAGGAAAATGAACATATATTCAATTCAAGTCAGTTCAAAAAACTACTTCCCAGAATGAAGTAAATAATCAACAAATGAACAAAACATTTATAAAAATGAACTAAATCAACAAAATAATCAAATTCACTTTTAAAAAAAAAAAACAAAAATACAAATGTGACACAAAATGAACAAAGTGCTTCTCTAAATTAACAATATAATCAAAATCATCCACAAAATTAGTATATTTTTGGGGGAAAAATGATCTAAAGTCATCAAAATTATCAATAAAATGACAATAAAATGACAAATAAACAAGAAAATTAACAAATATAAATGTAACAAAAAAATGAACAAAATACTTCTCAAAATAAACAAAATAATCACCACCATGTGCAAAATGAAAAAATTAGAAAAATGAACTAAAATTAACAAAATAAACAGAAAATGAACAATTAAATAAGAAAATCAACAAACAAAAACATAAATGTATCAAAAAAGACACTATGCTTCCAAAAATGAACAAAATAATCAAAACAATCCACAGAATCGACAAAAATAATTAAGTAAGTGAACAGCAATTTGCAAAATAAGCCACAAAAAGAGCAAAACTGAACATAACAATCCACAAAAACAAAAAATGAGGAAAACAAATAACTGAAAAGTAGCAGAGAAGAAACAAAATAATCCTCAACCTAAGCAAAAGGGGAAAAAAATGAGTAAAAATTACTAAATAAGCATCAAAATGAGCAAAAATGAATAAAAACACACAGAACAATCCACAAAATGTTACCGTCTGTCAGTCTGTTATCATTTAATTTTACAACTGACTGGAAAAACAAATCAGTGAATTGAAATTGTTTTTTGAGACAACAAATACACAGGTTAATAATACTGAGGTGGACTCTACAGCTACTGTGCAGTTTGTCATGTTTGGTAGATGAGACGTGTCCTATAGTCAGAATCTTTGTCCTCTTAGTTGGTTTTACACAATGAAGTAAACAGATTCAGAATTAAACAGCTGAAGTCTTCTGTTGCTAATTTCCACAGTGTTTTAATGAGCTCTCATGCATTTTCACCTTTTCTTGTATTGCTGTCACACATTTTGTCACACCTCGGCTCCTATGCAAACTCCTGTTTCTGTTTAACTTCCTATTGTTTCCATGGCGACAGGAGTCGGAGCCATGACGTGGTCACCGTTGGCGTGTGGCATCATCACTGGAAAATATGAAAATGGCATACCTGAATCTTCCAGAGCCTCGATGAAGGTGAGCCACTGAAGGTCATTACAGCTTTGACTGAGAATCATCAGAGTGACTCACTTTGTTCTGAAACTGAAAAGTTGTGTGAATCTAAGTGAATCTTACAACCTGAGAGAACAGATAAGATGTTATAAGTTGCCACAGTAAATGTTGATGTCAGGCACTTTGTAAAGTAGGAGTAAAATGGGACATGGACTGTTTTTATCAAAAAGGCTTGTAACTGTTCTGCAGTAAGGCTTTTCAGTCAAGGCTGCAAAAGGTGTTTGCTTAGTTTTCATTTGACTCTGAAAAGCGTGCATTTAAAAAGATCTCACAGATAATCACACACTCTCCTTCAGTAGTTTTTCATTTGTTTTTGTTTTTAGCAAATTGTACATTAATTCTGAAAACATTCAAACTGTGAAAGAATACAGATGGAATTATATAGATGACCAAAACGTGTTGAACAACATGTTTTATATTTCAGTTTGTCCATAGTAGCCATATTTAGCTTTGGTTAAAGCTTTACTATCTTGCATCAGATTCACCTGGAATGCTTTTCAAATCACAGGTGTGCATTGCCCAGAGTTGGTGCCATTTCTTGCCTTTACACCATCAGTTGTCTTGTGCAGAGGAACGGTGGGCGCAGAGTCAATAACCCTATTAGTCCTATAAGTACCATACAAATCCATATTATGGCAAGAAATGCTGAGTTAAGTGAAGAGGAAATTTTCTTTAAAGACAGTCTGTCATTACTGTAAAAATAAAGTATGTAAATTTCCTTCTGTGGCTCAATAGGTAGAGCGGGTTGTCCAGGAGCCAAAGGGTTAGCAGTTCAAATCCTGGCTTGTCATGTGTCCTTGAGGCCAAAGTGTCCTTGAGCAAGACACTGAACCCCACATTTCTCCCAGTGAGTGTCACTGGTGTATGAATGTGTGTGTGGCTGAGTGAAAGTGTTGATGAATTTAGATGTACAGACCTTCCCCTTCCACTTGACTTTTATGCTTTTCTCTTGTTGGAGTCAGATTTTTCTCTGTAAGGATTGTTTGTGCAATGAGGAGAGCGTTTGTATCTATAGGCAATCACAGCATCGTGTTTACATCTCCAGCCAGTCAGAGAGTTAGACAGCCCAAGCAAAAATTGATCTGTTTTGGTTTTATGCTTCTCGGGAACATTTCCACATAAATTTGAAATGGCGTGGATGAGTTTATATGGGTCAGAGTGCTGAGAAGGGGCATTGACTGACATTTCTTAAGTAATGACTGACTGTCTTTTTCCTTGAATGAGTGTTTCTTGCCGTAGTATGGATTTGTACAGTTGTTGTAGTGGCACAAATAGTATCCACCCTTCGTCTGCACAAGACAACTGATGGTCTAAAGCACATTAAGAATTACATCAAAGGGCATAAATGAACTTACTTGTGATTTGAAAACTATTCTAGGTGACTACCTCATAAATCTGTGAGACAAGGCCATGTTCTGTGTTGTTTAACACTTATACAGTTGTGGCCAAAATTATTAGAACACTTGGCATATTTAAGAAGTTTTATATCCATAAAACAAAGTAAATATCTACAAAGTCATAATTAGGCTCTAAAAACATTGAATAGAGTCCTCATATGGAGATTTAGGTCATTTTAATTACAAAAAACAAGCTAGGCCTATTTCTCGGTCAATGTCATACGATCGTTTTCTGTCACAGAAAAAGCCAAATTACTTGTGCAATCATTGTCAGGTGTGATCAGGTGTGATTGTGATTAAATTGGTCATAGCTGTGTGATTGATTTGAATGAACCAAGTTCTCATTAAGTGGTTGCTAACATTAGGGTTGTGCCACTGAGAGTACACCACCAGCTGGTATAAATTCAAAGCCTGTAGAAGTAGTCTTTTTACTGTCTGTCAGGTGTTTGAATACTTTTGGCCACCACTGTATTCAGTATGTGTTCTCAATTTGGACATTTTCAGTATTAATGTACAATGTTGAAAATAAATTTTTAAAAAAAACGAAAAACCACTGGAGACTGTGTGTCCAAACTTTTGAGCAGTAGCACTGTTAAGAATGAAAACATTTTATCTTAAGCCACTTTGTCTGATGAATCTGACATAACTTCAAGGTCACAACAAAGTATAAACTGTGGTGTCGTATCCAGAGGGTCTCCACTCCGTGTCACCCACCTACAAACACATGGTCATTACTTTGAACAAATGTCTTAAAGTGGCATTGAGTCATTAATTACTGTGTAAGCGTTCTCTCTCAGCAACCTGCAAAGGCCTGTTCACATTCATTGTCCCTTAGACAGTCACGGCTGCACTTATCTTGTGATGTACGCATGCAAAACTCCGTCCGACGTACAAGGCCAGCCTACCTCCGACACCCTACCTCCATAAATACAATGACCTTCACCCCCACCTCTCACCCATCGCACCCAACTCACAAACACCATACACATTACACCACGTCTCCCTCTCATGATCACCATACATAGTCATTTCCCTTCACCACCACAACATAAGAACACATACACATCACAATCAGCTAGGACAGATGGAACAGACTACAGGAGGGCCTTTGTCTGTACGATTTCTCCTCTTGCGCAATAAAGAACAGTCATGTCATGATCTTAACCCAGCCTGATGATCAGCCTTGCTTGCCATCACTTATTTTGCCACGACAGTGGGCAACAGAGCTGAACAGCCTTAGTGTCACAACAGTAAACACTTTTAGTGTCCAACTTTAATTAAAAAGTTTTTGAAGAGCAGTGCATTTTGTTTTGATTGGCAGATGAGAGGCGGTACAAAGTCATAACAAAAGAACCAATGAAATGTTAATGAAGTCTGTACAGATGCAGAGACAGCTCTTTGTTCTATCCTTAATAATGTTGCACTAGGATTTGTCCCAGTGGTTTTGCTGACTATGCTGTAAAGAAATCTGACAAAAGAAGGACAAAAGTCAAGAAGCAGAATATATTATAGATGTACATAATATGTCTATATAAAACCTTCCTGATATTTTGATGTAACACATCTATATGTAACATTTTACAGGTTCCCATTAGATTTGTTTTCTAATTGCACTAGTTAATCGGCACTGCAGTGGAGAGATCTGCCCGCCTGCTTGGACACATATTGCATGCATTAATCCTGATCACATTGCACAAGGTTGTCTTGTATCTTTTAATGCTGGACAAGGGCGTATAGAGCAGGGGTCTGCAATTTGCATCTCCAGGGTCGCACGTGGCTCTTTTTATCCCATTCCCAGTCTCTCCTGTGGCTTCGTCCAGTGATGGAAGTAAAACATTATATATCAAAATGATCAAAATAAGCAGTAAGTCAACAAAAAGGAAAAAAAAAAAAAAAAAAAAAAAAAATAATAAAAAAAATTATAAAAAAAATATATAAAAAAAACAAAATAAACAAGAAAATGAATAAGATGACACAATATAATACATGAAAAATTAGAACAAAAACCTAACAAAATGAAAAAAATAGCAAAATTAAGCAAAATCATTTTTTTGCAAGGTTAAGACAAACCTGAGCAAAAATAATCAGGAAGATGAAATTAAAAGAATAACTGCACAAAAATGACCAATCAACTGAGTAAAATGGATTTAAAAAGAACAAAATAGTCAAGTAAATGAATAAAGACAAGAAAATGAATAAAATGTAACAAAAATTATCCAGGAAATGAGCCAAAATTCCCAATAATTGATAAAATAATGAAATTAATGAACTCAAAATTTGCCAAAAAATCAGCAAAAATGATCAAAATAATCAATGAACTGAAGAAAAAATTGACATGCTCATATAAAGAAAAATCACTAGGATGTCTTTAGTCTTTAGTCTGTCCTCAACCGTGCAGTCGTATGTCAATAATGAAAAATTGGTGTTAGCATGCTGCCAGTTAAAACACGCGTCATATGTCATGTGGTGTGTAAATGGGCTAAATATTATTTGTGGCTCAAGATGCTTTTTTTTCTGTTCAAAAACGGCTCTTTAGATTGCAAAGGTTGTCGTTTCCTGGTACAGACAAAGTTATAGGTGACGTGTGATTTAGAAGTCATTAAAACAACTTTAGAACATGTGATGTCAGCAAACCTTCCAAGTGTAAAAAACCTGCTTACACAAGTAACTGCAAGTCATGTCCATTTCACCATAAGTCTGTGTTTGTAGTCGATAATGTTACTTTATACAGTCCAATCCACATTTTAGAACACATGGTTGCCAAAGTGCTAAAAGACTGAAAGACACTAAAAAGACACTGAAAGAAAAAAGACTAAAACATACTAAAAGAAACTCAAAAAGGCAAAGAGACACTAAAAGATTTAAAAATGCTAAAAAATACTAAAAAATAAAAGATACACTAAAAGACAAACAGAGACCAGACAGAGCACAGTTCTCATGATGGGTTTAAAGCCGAGGAATAAAAGTCTGTTTTAAGGTGGGATTTAAAAGAGTAGGTGACGTTTTGACATGGCTGGGTCGCTCGTTCCACAGTTTGGGGGCCAGAACTGAAGAGGCTCGGTCGTGTCCGGTTTCAGAGCGGACTTTGAGGGTTTTTCCTCAGCAGCCTGTCCATCCTCTCCCTCTTCTCTCCGTGGTATGCATCCCTACTTTCCCCAGCATCTCCTCTAACCTTTGTGTTTGTTCTTTCCTTCCAGTCATACCAGTGGCTGAAGGAGAAAATTGTAAGTGAGGATGGAAGAAAGCAACAAGCCAAGCTGAAGGAGCTGAACCACATTGCAGAGAAGCTGAGCTGCACCCTGCCTCAGCTGGCAGTGGGTAAGACTTCTAAAGCCTCCAGCACAGCTTTGAAACTGTCACACAAAGACCTGTTTGATGCTTTCTGTTCCAGTCTTACCTTAAAATACCATATCACAGTCTTGGTGCACTACCGTTGAGATTAACCCCCAAAATCAAACCAAAAGTCACGCCTTTATTTTCTTCCTTTATCGACTACTGTATGGAACCTTTGTTCATTTCAGCGTCAGTCATAAGTCACTCTCCCAACTCCATCTGGTTTAAAATGCAGCAGCTACAGTACACTTCTTACTGGTTTTATTCAACAGGGTCAAATCACCACAGTCCGGGCTTCCTTACACTGGCTCATCAGTCATTTTACAATTGGTTTTTACTGATCACTTTCTTTTTTTTCAGAATCTTTTTATTTATGTCAACGTAAAACCAGTGCAGTCTCAGTAACTCACACTTTCAAGCACCGACCACTGTGGCATCTATGGCCACCTAGGACACATACGCTGAAAAAACAAACTTGTAGAATTTTAGTTCAAAAATCCTCATAACGATTTGCACTCACTAAGTATACTTTACAGGTAATATCAGGTACAGTATCAAGTAATATTTATATAAGTCTACGCTTAAAAAAGTAAGTAAATCTTACTTTATCAGATTCAAGGTTGCTGTGAAAATATCAAGTAATTTTCACTTTATTGTTTTGAAATAAATAGGTGCCATTTCATTCTTTAGTTTAGTTTTTTAATTATTTAATTATATAAACCAAAGTACTTATTACAAGTTTATAAATTTACATACTGTAGTTTCCTCTGTTTTTTAATTAAATGTTACTTAATACTAGTACATTTTTGTGCACTTAGTAAAACATTTAAATAGTACAAGTAAATCTATGATAAAAGTTACTCTACCCACAGTTATTTTAATACAGTACATGATTTTTTTTGTGTTGATGTTATCAGCAAATCTTACCTCCCTCTGAAACATGGTATTAGATTGTAGAATGTATGACAGTTATTTTTAGTATATTTTATTAACCCTAGAAGTAATTTTTTTCAGTATACACACAAAAACAACTAATTAAAAAAGGGACGTGTTGTAGGGGGCGTCTCTCATCAGTATGAAGAAAATGTACTTTTTTTTAAAAGTACACAATAGTGAGGACTTTTAGTGGTTGAAGTGAAACTAAACACTAAAATGTTTTGACCTATGAAGAGAATTATGTGACTCACTTGTGATAAAACTCATCAGCAACAGCCACATAAAGAAACATCGAAATCAACATTATGTGCTGTAGGTGACAACAGCCCAAATAGCCACTGAGGTCAGTGGACTTCCAGGACACCTGAGGTCATGATATGTGTGGGTTAGACTCCTCTAATCAGAGCTGAACAGCCAAATGTTGCTTCATTGGACTGTGCCGAACTTCATTCATTTTCTGCAGGTCAAACTGAGCCGACATATCACCCTAGTGGGCGCCACACCATCCATGATGTCTGAATGTAAGGTCTTTCTGAAATGGTCAAATCAGTAAAAACTATATTCACATTACTTGTTACGATGATGATATATTAAGTGGCGATTGTCAATATGAATATAACAAATACAATAGTGACAAATTTAGCTACATTAGCGACATTAGACATAATATTAATTTAAAAAAATTTCCAGTCTCAGGTATGTAGATTATTTTACCACCAGTAGCTCACTTCCTGTAGAAAGTTGATAAATCCGTTTAGTTCTTTCTAAGAAATAAAGGGCAAAAATTGTATTTATATCCCAGCATGCTACTTTTATTCTGTTTTGCACATAATCCAATGTTGCACACTTACTCTGCACATATACAGTAGTAGTTGTACCTTCTGCATCGTACATAGGGCTGGTACTTATTTATCTAGTTATACCTTTTCTACTGCTACTTGTACTTGGTATTCATTGTGAACAGCAAAGAAAGAATGACAGAGAAACATGCTTTCCTTACTGTGCACCCGACAATAAACACAATAATCATAGGAACTGATTAGGAACTAAACTTATCAGAGCAGATTGATTGATTGATTTGAAATATGCCATATATTCTATTCCAATATGATCCTTTGAATATGTGGAATATGCATCAACCGGCATCAGTGGGATACATATACTGTACCACCTCAGCTGCATTCAGATTGGAAGCGGTTTGTGGTGAATTTGTGACTGTTGTCTGCAAGGGGTTAACATGGTATTTCTGTATGTACTTCTATGTTTTCCTGATGTTCCTGAATGCCTCCTGAGACACTCATCACTGCACCCTCAGCCTCTTTCTGACTTTTCAAACTCATTGAGAGGGTGGTGTTAGACCCAGAGTGGTCGCACTTTAATAAAGGACTCCATGTCTTTTGAAAAGATGCTAAATATTCTCTCAATGATAATTATAATTATTCTAGTTGTAAAACATTCTGTAGCCATCTGTCATGAGTTGAAGAGCAGCTGTGTGTCCATTTAGACTGATTACAGTACCAAAAGAGCAGCAAAGGCACTGACACACTGCATCAGAATGTGGAATAGGGGTTATTTCTATGGGAGCAAGGCCCAACAAGCAAGAATGTTAAAGGACTGGCATCTCTGTGTGTGCAGAGATAGTTTCGAACACATTACACCAAAAGTCACTCAGCCTTGGACATTTCCCGAACGTGCACATAATCAGCTGCAGGGTGCTTACATCTGTCACAGGCTTTGATTAGGACATGTTTGGATGTCATTCCACTGATATCTGTTCACAATGTAATGACTCTTAAACAAGGATCAACGCCAGTTTTCCTGGTCATGTTTAAAGCACGCCTGGGCCGACTTATTTAACAGAATCGCTGATCGCTTAACAGCCAGCCTGTGAACGTTGCTGTTCGGGTAGAGGTGTCTGAGCCATTTGAAAGTCAACATTCAAATCCAAAGGCTATCAGAACTCCTACACTTTGCAGCTGACTGAGGAGATGAAAACCCACAGAACCAGTAACCTCTATTAAATCACTTCTTCAAATGGTCTCACTTTGATCCTATTACATCATTTTTATCTTTGTCATTTTATTTTATATGTTTATCATTGAATCTCTTTATTCTGCTGCTTTGAGTTGCCATAGGGGAAGCAGTGTTTTATGAATTTGTGCTTTATTTGGTGATGTTGTGTTTTATCAACTTTTTATTTACTTTTACTTCTTGCTACTTTATTCCTGTGTGGTTTTATTGTTTTTATTTGATGCTACCACATTGTCTTGTGCTTTTATTTTATCTGTGCTCTTCATTTTCATCATTTTCTTCATTTGGTGGTGCTTTTGTTGAACTGTGTGGTGTTATTTGAGGCTTTACCTAGCCTTGTGTGGCATATTGTTTATTTGTAAAGGTTTTACATAGATACAGATATTATTAGTATAATTATTATTAGTAGTAGTCGCATTAGTAGTATTAGCAGTGGTAGTAATAGTAGGACATTTTTAGTCCTGAAGCACTTAGTTTTCTGTTGTCTGGTGATTTGTTTAATGTATTTGTTTATGTCTATTATACATGAAGGGAACAAAGAAATGAAATAAGGAACAAAATGAGCAAGAATGAACAAAATTATCAATAAAATGAACAAAACAATCCAAATGAGTTGAAAAGAATGAAAAAATAAACAATATAGTCAAGTCGATGAACCAAAATGAATAAAACAATCATGAAAATGAAGGAAATGAGCAACAAAATGAACAGAGTAATCAAGAGGATGAAAAGAACTGATTTGTTTTAATGAAAATGAACAGAAATTAACAAATAAGCAGTAAAATGAATTAAAAAATTAACAAAATGACTAACAACACTAACAAGATTGAACATACAAACTGATGAAGGGAGCAAGAAACAAAACAAAAAGGAACAAAATGATCAAGTGCATGGATAGATTTGAATAGAATAATCAACATAATGAGCAAAATGTTGAAGAAAATAAATACAGATAAACAAAGTATGAAACAAAAATGAACAAAATAGTCAGCAAAGTTAATGAAGTGTTAAGGAAAATGAGCAAAATAAGCAACAAAATGAACAAAATAATCAGGGAATTGAACAGAAATGAACAAAAGTTTGAAGAAAATGACAGAAATTAACAAAATAAGATAATAACAAAAAAATCTAAGAAAATTTAACTGATGAAGAGAAGAAGAACCCAAACAAAAACAATATCCAAGAATATGAACAAAATTAAAGAGAATAATCAACAGAATAAAAAAAGCAGTTCAAGAAAATGAAGAGAAACCACTAAACTATAGAACAAAATTAGCAAAACTTAGCAAACGAATTAATAAAGATAATACAATATTCAGCAAAATAAGCAACAAAATGATTAGAACGTTCAAGAAAATAAACAGAAATGAGCAAAGTAGCCAATAAAATGAGCAACAATGACCAAGATAATCAACAAAATGATTAAAATATTCAGGAAAATTGGCAAAATAAGCCACAAAATTCAACAGCAGAACTATATAAACAGAATGACAAACTAACCAAATAAAATGAAAATGAACAGAATAAAGCAATAAAGTGACAATGAAAGAACAAAAGAAAATGGACAGAATAAGCAACAAAATTGTCAAAGTTGAACAAGAAAAGAAAAAAGTAAACCCATAATTATCATGAGTGGTGAAAATAAATACAATCAGTACATAATCAAAAACAATTAAATAAAAAACATAAATAAAAAGAAAGACAATAAATTAACTAAAAATGTCACTATTTTTGCAAAGTAGAGTTTGTGTTAGAGATCCTAACCAAAACAGTCTTTTTACAACAGCCATGTTTGTTTGTACAGTGTATTTGTGGTTGTGTCATTATTCTCCTTCAGCATCATTTAACAACCTGGAGAAACAGTCCTGAAAGAAGAGCTGGTACTAATACAAATAAATGGAGTAAATGGATTAAAGCAGTGTCTCTCACAAACTTTGTCTCTGATCAACTGTGGTGTGTGATCAGAGCAAAGCAGCAAAGGTCAGCTGTTCCACAGTGGCTCTGGTGTGTGTTTGTGGCAGCAGTGCGCCATCATGTGGACGCTGTGTGAGCATCACTGTGTCTGTGTCTCATCAGCGTGGTGTTTACGAAATGAAGGTGTGAGCTCGGTTCTTCTGGGAACATCCAACCCCGAACAGCTCACTGAGAACCTGGGGGCCATACAGGTGAGAACCGTAACAAGTACACTTTACCTGTTGTACCGAGTCTGTTAAAGGTGCTCTGGTCTATCTAATTCCTTCTGCTCCTACACTTGGGTTTATTTACTGGCAGATCCTATTCATATCTGTGTATCTGGAGCCAGCTATGGTATTAATGGTCATTTTAACCTAAACCAAGTAGTTTTTGTTGCCTAAAACCACAAAAAAATAACAATATGATGGCACCAAAGGGATCTAACCAATCACATCATAAGTATAAAGGCACATTGCAAAAAATTGACATTACAAGAGTTAAGTCATAATATTTCAAGAAAAGAGTCAAATTGTTATGAGGAAAAACATCATAGTATTTCAACAAAGCATCTAAATATTATGGGAGCAAGTTCATAGTGTTAAAAATCCAGGTATGACAATGAAATTCAAACATTTTCAGGAAAATAGAAAGTCATGCTGTTTAGAGAAAAAAAAGTCAACATATTATGAAAGTCATTCAGGATGTTGAAAGAAAAGAATCAAAATATCACAAGACTAGCACTATAGTATTTGGAAAAAAAGTCAAAATGTTATGAAAATAACAGAATGTTTAAAGAAGAGTCAAAATATTTCAATTATATTACAAGAATAAAACCATTATAAAATGTCAAGATATTACTAAAATGAAGTCATAAAAAATTATGAAAAATAAAGTCACAAAATTGCAAACCTAAATATTATTACAAAAAATCATAATATAATACAAAATACAATGAAAATAAAGCTATACTATTTTCAGAAAAAAATCAAATGAAAAGGCCAAAAATCAAGAAGTGAATATTTACATTTTAGGAGAACAAAATGTTAATATTTCTGAGAAAAAAATCTAAATACTCTTATAATAAAATTTAAATATAATGATAATAATAATAATAATAATAATAATAATAATAATAAGAATATTCTTTAACATCTTCAGTGTAGCTCTAATATTCATTCGTACAATAAGATATGTATGGGGAAATGGATGTTATTTATAATGTGACTCATATTTGTGTGTTTGTCCTTGGTTGTAAACAGCTGTCATGTGGCTTTTTGAATTCAGCTACACATAACCTGTACTTCTCACATATTCATTCACCCCGGTCTCTTCTTTTTCCCAGGTCCTCCCTAAGATGACGTCTCATGTAGTGTCTGAAATCGACCACATCCTGGGCAACAGGCCGTACAGTAAGAAGGACTACCGCTCTTAGACCAGGCTGACGGACTGTCCGGAGGTCAGCTGTACCTACGACTTTAAACACTGCTACCATGGACTCGTTCAACGTCCGAGTCCATGGTTCCGTCTTTGAACCCCACTCAGCTCCAGCTCCAGCCCCTCCTCAGCCTGGGACAGCCTCGCTAAACCCTGAATCGCATAACCTCGTCTGTTTGAGGCGTGTCCTGCTCAGATCAGCTCTACCAGGTTCATCTCAGGTCCAGTCCAGCTCAGCCAAGAAATGCTTAACAAATGCAGCTTTTTACAGCCTCATTACACTGTTTAGAACCAGAGAATTCAAACAACTATGCACACCTTCGCCTATCCTAATCTATTCAGATCCTGTGCCATGCTGACACCATGTGGAGACAACCAAGCATTTATGTGTTTTAGCTCTATCCAGGGTCCTCATCTGGAAGTCAAATTAGCTCGATTCAGGTGACTTCTGTTCCTCTAATCTCCTGGCCACAAAGAAAAGCAATTTATTTTAGCACAAAATTGATAATGAACCTTGTTTTCTTCATGGACCTGACTGTAATACATCTGTGCAAGCACCTTAGAATAATAAATCAGTGGTTCCTCAGGAAAGTGGACATAAAGATGGCTCACTTAAATGAACACCTTGAGTTAGTCAGTCACTACTTTGATTCAATTCCTATGCAGATAAAAATTCTTTGATATGTTTTGCCATTTCCAATAATCATGACAAAAGAACATAACTAGAAGAAAGCTTTAAACATGAGGCCTCGCAGCTGTTCCCTGTTAGCTTGAATGAACTGCCACCACATGTATTCAGTCTGCATTAGTATAGAGCCGATTAGTATTCAGTAGTTATTCGGTGATAGAGGCTGCAAATCCTGAGCCTAATAATTAACAGATGCATGTGTCCCCTGCTATAGTGTGCCTCGGCTTTTCTTAGACTGTTGAAGCAAGGAGTTTGATCAATTATACTGCTTGCTCCTTTACTGCAGAGGATTGCGGGACTGCGAGTGTGTGGGATTGAATCCTTGAGCATGTCGCCCCCTGTGGTATTTTAAGGGAACTGCTGTTCTCTGTCAGATGACAGAAGAGAGATACAGTATGACAGTTTGCATTAAAGTGGACTGTTTGTGTTGACGATGGAGATACGCATCTCTGTTTCTGCCTGTGAACTGAACCTGCATCGCTGTTTGACTAAATGAACTTAACCGATATGGGCTTCAGCTAATGATTAATCTAGTGTACGTATGTAATGAAACGATGGCTGACCTTTTTTGGCTCATCTTGGAAATAATCACTGCTACATTCTCTTGTAAATGGTACAGATAGACAGTGATTTGGGGATGTGGCATTACAGTATTTATTCTCGAGTAGTTAATAAATATGAAATTTATTTTGAGATATGTTATGTTTGGATAATTATGAGGATGTTACATGTACATAAAGTGTTAAGACAAACCTTGTAACATAAGCAAAACAATCGTGAAGCCTCCTGTCATAGGACTTCACAGTACTGTATGGCTCATCTACATATAAATATATTTATAAGGTGTAAATAGAAGTTATTTTGTTGCTCCTCCTCAGTATCACTGCATTAGCTGAAGTGTTGAGTCACTCTTCAGCCCGTCCTGCTCCAGTCAGGTTTCATACTCTCTCCTGCACAGCAACTAGTTTTGTCTTACTGTTTTTGCATCGTGGCATCAGATAATAAAACCTGTAACAACAACAGCATTATGTAAAGTATGAGCTTGTGTTATGAGAAATATGTAATGTGCATCTGTTCCAACTCAAGCATTATTCACTGACTTAACAAGTGGTTATTACTGATGAGGCGGTTGAGTGTTTCAGTGTCGTCTTCATGCATTACTGTTTCTCTTTCTCATCTGGAAAACAAGCCATCTCAGAGAACGGAAGAAAAGTCAGCCGGTTTCAGCTGAGTCATGATCTTGTCATTGGTGCACACATGACTTGAAGCACAAACACATTCCACATGTCCATTCAAGCAAATTTCAGTCAAGTAAGACCTTATTGTATGAAATGAGCTGGCACACATTGGAAAAAATATAAATATTCATCGTCTGTCTCAAATTATATGACTATTTGCAGGGATGTAGTGGTATGCACGTGTATGAGCTGACATCCCTGTTCTCATCATCACAATGCAAATCACAAAAAAAGTGGTGGAATGACAAAATGGCCCTTGGCATGTATATTTCATCCAACATATACTGTATGTTTTACTCCACTCGAGGGTGTAGATATTGTCTGAACAATCAAAAGTAATGAATGAGTAAAATGAACCAAATAATAAAATGAGTAAAAAATGAACAAAATAATTAAGATAATAAGTAAGAATGAACAAAATAAACAGGAAAATTAGTAACAATGAGCATAATAAGTAGAAAATGAATAAAATAATCAAGAAAATGAGTAATAATGAACAAAATAATTAAGATAATAAGTATGAATAAGCAAAATAATTTAAAAATGAATGAAAATGAACTAAATAATTTAAAACAGAGTAAAAAGAAAATAGAGTACTCAATGCGCAAAATGAACAAAATAATCAAAATAATCAAAAAACTGAACAAAAGTGTGGAAAAACAACATAGTCACGAAAATCAAAAAAACAATAAAAAATGAACAAAAATGACAAAGGGAGCAATAAAATAAACAAAAATAAGAAATAAAATCAACAAAATCAACGAGTGAATAAATCAAAGTGAGTGATAAAATCAACTTAAAATGGTTATTTGAAAATTATTATTTTGTTCTTTTTGATGTACAGGTACTGATCCAAAAATCAACATAAATGAACAAAATAATGAAATGAAATCTCGACAATGAAATTAATCCAACGAGATAAAAGTGTCATTACTTATGTAAAGCGGGATTTTTAGAGACAATACAACTGCATATCATCTAAAGGAAAGTGTTTTATTGGGGGG
>JAQQAE010005633.1:0-17426 GCA_029823295.1 Pseudamia nigra | reverse complement strand
CCTGCACATTTATTCATTATTATTATTTGAAAAGGAAGTTATGTTAATTATCTGAAATGGAATGAATGAAATTAGTTTTAAAAATGATTTAGAATGTATTCTTACCTTGGCTTATGACTTGGTTGTGTGTACGTGGACACTGCACACATCCATAACTGTGAACAACTCAAACACGCTGCTGCCGGGGAGCCGACAGCAGACGCGCTGCTGCCCGGGACGCCGGGACGAGGCTGCCCGGGACGCCGGGACGAGGCTGGCCACGACGCCGGGACGAGGCTGCCCGGGACGAGGCTGCCCGGGACGCCGGGATGAGGCTGGCCGCGACGCCGGGACGAGGCTGGCCGGGACGCCCGGCCGAGGCTGGCGGGACGCCGGGATGAGGCTGCCCTTGGGCCAGGGGCCAATACGCCGCTGCCTGATGGCGATCTTTTCTTTTTGATCCAAAACAGCAGTAGCCTCTCCATAACATAACTTAATGGCTGTTAGCCGCTAGCCTCTGTTAGCTTGGCTAATGGCTGTTAGCTTCCGGGTCTTTCACGTCCGAGATCCGGAAGTGACTATAGGCTAAAGGCTGTTAGTCATTAGCCTGTGTTAGCTTGGCTAATGGCTGTTAGCTTCGCCAAGACCCGGAAGTGACTATTTGTTAACCGATTAATTTTTTTTGTCTGAGTGAAATTTTTTGCAGTTTTTTTGTTAGAGTTCCAAATTTTTTGTTATCAGAAGAGTTTGTTGTCTGAGATACCACTGTATATACATTTATGTACAGTTCGTTACAGGCACGAACTCCTGGGATTGGGTGAATTCCTGGGATAGGATGAATTGCTGGGATTTGGTGCTGGTCACACTGAACCCGGTTCTGTTCGTCTTCAGTCTTCATCTCTGTGAGAATAGATGTAAAGTCTGATGTTGACCCATTTCTTCTTGTCTAGAAAGGTAGAAAAGCAGAAATGAGAGGTGGTTAAACAAAGCAGGTTTTTTGGAGCACAGTGGTGACCCGGCTAACATATTTAATCTGTTCCAGCGTCACGTTCATTGGGCGAATCATTCATTAGCTGAAGCGAGTTTTTCCACAGGAATACATGTAAAACCAATTAATCCATTCTGGACCGACGAAAACTCCCATATAAAGTATGTATTACACACCCGTACGTGCACATTTTTTGATTTATAAAGACACTTACCGGAGGAGGATGAGACAGAGACAGCCATTTTTCTTAGGTGCCATGATGAAAAACACAAAATGAAGCAGTATTTTAGGTGAAAAAAGTGAAAAAATGAGGTGAAACAATATTCGTAACCCGAATTACAAAATTCATAACCCAAAATTTTTTGTTAGCTGGGACACAATTTTTGGCTGATTTTTTTCATTACCTGAATTTTCATTGGTAGAAGCATTCGTTACCTGGGGCACCACTGTATTGGGGAAATATACTTACAGCTTAAGGTCAGTGTTTATTGTTTCTTACTGGTGAAAACATATTGCTGTGTTGAAGCCGGTCCCGGTGTTGAAGCAGACACAACGGAGCTGGAGAACATACACACAGAACTTTAACACACACACAGAACTTTAACACACGCACAGCACAAACCTGCAACACGTAAGTTTTTTACTAGTACTAACACTGTCATGTTCGTCAGATGTTGTTGACATGCTGATTTTACTTGTTGTTTTCAGCAGTGATACTTGGGAGACAGCGAGCACAAAATACAAGCAGAGCGTAGAGTTAGCATTGGAGGCTAAACTAACTAACCTAGTCCATTGTCTGCAAACACCGGAAAACAACGTTACTTTAAAAATATCACTGTTTGTTTATAGTGAGTTTATCACTGTCAGAATAAGTAACGTTAAAGATGCTTTAGCTTTAGTCAAAAACACTCACCATTATCAGATTCTCAGTCGGTTTCCATTAGATTGAACCACTTCCAATCGTGTCTTGCGGCTCCATCCAGCTCCCTCTGAATTCTGTCTCAGCCACCAGAAACGTCTGAACCTCGGATTCAATCCCGGTTTGCTGCCAGTAGAAAATGCTCAATCCTGCTCTGCTCACATGAGCCACCTGGTGGTTTCTGCTGTGCACTGCAGCTACTGCTGGAAAAACAATCCCCCTGCCCTCCACCACCACCCCCACATCTACAATGCAGCGGCGTTATTGCTGCGGGCGTACAGCCAGATGAAACCCGCTACATCTGTAACTTATGTAGATAACTTATGTATATAACTTATGTGTATAACATGTATATAACTTATGTATATAACTTATGTGTATAACTTTCAAAAACCACACAGAAAACAGACAAGCAATACAGAAAAATCACAGCAACAAAATCCAGCGATGAAAACAAAGTTCATCTTACCTTTTAAAGTTGATCAAATGTGAGTAAAACTCCATATTATGTTAAATATATTTGATTCTTTACACCAATTATAAAATCATTCAGCATTCTCTTCTTTTTGGTTCATAACACCGTGATGAATGTGATCAGACCTCGTACATAACAACATGTGCTTCCGTGTTTTCATTTGTTTTCAAGATCTCAATAAGCTAAAACCGTCCTCACAAGTGTTTGAACGATAGTCACTCAACGATCAGACATCAGACTAATCCCACCACTTCCAGTTGAAATTCAGACACCAACAAACAAAACACAACAGGAATGTCTGACAGCTGCTAGAAACAGTGTCCAGTATGTTAGTTATGTCACATCTGAATTCTTCCTCACTGACCTGGTTTTCCAGAAGCAGTCACATTTTTCCTGGCACTCGATTCAAAATCAATAAATTCCTGGTTTGTGAGTTGGCATTTGAGCAATTGTCATATGTGGCTCAAATGCTTTTGATGTGATGTAAACCATGACAAAAAATGTATTTTTCGTATCACATGCACATTAAGACCTTTCCTGCAGGTGGTGGGCCCACAGGAAATTGTTCTTCATAGGGTTCTTCTGAATCCATCTAATCAGCATCCTTGGAAATAATCGTTTCTCAGCCTTAACGCCCACACTGTTTTTACACTTAGCCAGAATATCTGAGAGCTAATCAATCAAGAG
This sequence comes from Pseudamia nigra, assembly GCA_029823295.1. Lineage (NCBI taxonomy): Eukaryota > Metazoa > Chordata > Actinopteri > Kurtiformes > Apogonidae > Pseudamia > Pseudamia nigra. Next base: position 14,378 of record JAQQAE010005633.1, on the reverse strand, counting down.
TTAAATGTTTGCTTCGTCAGAATTCCCTGATGTTCACCTCTAGCAAACAGCAACAACCGTTGCTGTGAAATTCAGTAGCAAGTTTATTTGAATTTGTCCATTTCCATAAACATCTTGTAAGGCTTCAAAAGTATGCGTTTATGGAAATGCACCTTGTGTTCACTGAAGCCTCTGAGCCTGCAGCCATTCGTAAAGGTTGAATATGCAAATGTCATGTTAGGTTTTCAAGATAAAATGTTAGGAAACACTAAACTTAAAGGTTCAAACACAAATGTCACACTCAAACAGAAAAAAGGACCTGCGGTGCATTAAATCATAATGGGTTAAAGTGTCATTTTCATTTTGTGAAGATCGCTGTCCTTTATTTATCTTCAAAATATTATAAATAGCCCTAGAAAACATCCTCATTTACGTTTTAAAGGGTCACCAAAAAGTCTCGGAGAACAGTACGGATAGTGCTGAGAGCTTTTTGAACCTGCTTATAAATCTTGAATAACATTAAGCAAAAAGCACATCCCAGTGTTGGAGACATTTTCCCATTTCACGCTGCACAGAGGTATCTCCGGTCCTTCACTGCATTGTCTTTAAACTCTCCATATGTGTCCCTGGATTCTCCTTTTATGCCTCTAAACTGGAAAACACTTCCTCTGAAAAACAAATTAAAGACCTATGCTTTAGTCTGGAGGCGTGTTATGGCCCAGGCTTTTAATGTTTAATGCGTTCGCTTCAGTTTTTATCCTTGATGTTTGTTTTATTTTATTGAATTATAAGACAGACACATCATTCAACTGTAAAGACACTTCATACTTAAACAACAGTTTGGATGGCAGACCATTAAGTCTCATGTAATGCAGATAAAGGGTTTTACTCAGACAGCTGGGGGGGTGGAGGTGTTAGAGTCTAGTTTGGAATGAGAGATGAGACCGTGTATGTGGCTGTAAAGGATTAAAAGCAGAGGAAAAGTCAATAAAGAGGTGGCTGGCAGGACGCTGGAGGCTCTGCAGATGTCCCAGTCAGAGACAGAGTGGTGTCCTCTGCTCCTCTGGCAGCAGGAGACACCGAAACACTATTATACACTAACCCTAATCAATACCAGTGACTCTGTAATGATTTGGCCAAATTCAGTTTCAATATTTACTTTCTTTGGACTCTGAACCTGGCAAATAAAAAAGGAGATGCTGATGCAGTATGTTCAGTAGCACTAGAACCACAGCAAGCTAACAAACTGCGTTCAAAAAGGCAACGGAAACACATCTGGTTCGCTGCATTTCAGATTGCCCTGCTAGGATTAGTGAGTGTTTGAAGGGAGAAGTAATGAGTTACTTTAAAATAATGACAGATCAGTGGTGTAACCACACGACCATGTACAGATGATGGACACACCTGGCTGTAAATCAGCGGTGCAGTGTCTCCTCTGTGCTACCGAGCTGATGTCTGGTGGTGCTCCAGCAGAAAGTGAAAGTGCAACTTAAGAAGAATCATACAAAACCCACCACAAAGACAAGATATTCAATATTCAAACTGGTAAAAATGATTGTTTAAAAAAAAAAAATTCCCATCAGAGCTGGGATGGGTCACATTTACTGCCGTGTTCCGTCACCTTTGCTTTTAACAACACGTTCTATTGGAGCTTGGTCACAATTAATTTTTACCACTGTTCATCATCTTTCCTTTTATCAACACTCAATAATCGTTTATGAACTGAGGACTCTAACTGTTGACTCTTTGTACATGAATTCTATCTCATTCTTACTTGATGTACGACTTCAGTGTCTCAACAGTCCGGGGTCTCCATTGTCATATTTTGCTCTTCATAATGCATCACACATTTTCAATAGGAGACAGATGTGGACTGCAGGGGGTCAGTCTAGTACCCCCATTTTTTTTATTACAAAGCCACGCTGTTGTAACACATGCAGAATGTGTCTTGACATTGTCTTGTTGAAATAATCAGAACGTCCCTGAAAAAGACATTGCTTGGATGCAGAAACTGTATGTCTTTCACTTTACATGGCAGAGTTTTAACATATACTTGTACAGATGAACTGTGTTACTGACAATGGTTTTCTGAAGTGTTAATGAGCCCACGTCATCATATCATTTACATAATGATGTGGGTTTTTAATGCAGTGTCACTTGAGGTGTCAAAGGTGATGGACATTTAATGTTGGTTTTCTTACTTGCAGAAATGTCTCCAGATTCACTGAATCTTTTGATGATTTTATGGATGTAGGTGATGAAATCCAGGGATGCTCCTTTTAAACCAATCATGACACTCACCTGTGTCCAATTAACTTGTGGAATGTTCCAAACAGATGTTTTTGATCATTCCTCAACGTTCCTTGTCTTTTGTTGCCCCTGTTCCAGCTCTTCTGGAATGTGTTGCAGTCATCAAATTCAAAATGAATGAATATTTGCAGGAAAACATTAAATATCTTTTCTTTGTAGTGAATTTAATTGAATATAGGTTGAAAAGTACTTGCACATCATTGTTGTATTGTATTGTATTCTGTTTGTATTTACATTTTACACTGTCCCACCTTCAATGGAACTGGGGGTTTGTACTGTAGGTGGAACAGTTCAGTCCAAATGCAGGTCTGTCATCTCAGCAGTGTAATTATTTTTTCCACTGGTTTCAACCAGTTGTTGATCTCTGTTTTACTGTACATTGTTAGAAAACTTAGAGTCTCTGCAATCGAGTCATTAAGTTTATTTTCCTCACCACCTAAACACAATTAGTACAAGAATCACCCAGATGGCAATCAAAGCAAATGAGACTTCCTACCTGTTTGGTGGTCATGATGTCCCATTACTACCCTATTCCATGATTAATTAAGCTCCTTTTGTACAGAAGAATCCAGTGTTCAAAAACGTCCAAAGTGTTTTTCCATAAAATTATTCCAAGTTGTGAAATTGGTCCTGTAAAGTCCATGGTGTTCTATTGTGTCACAAATGAAAAAACTTTGCAGTCTCATGGCAGTTCCTGCTCACTGTGAATCTAGCATTGCAGAGTATGTTTGTTTTGCCCACCTTTCTGCCTAGAAAAACAAAAGGATCCCCCATTGTTTTCTGCTGGGTTTTCATCCCGGAACAGCCTGTAAGCACAACAAGCGCAGCCTACTTCACTGGCCAACGGCGCGTGGTTTGTCTGATTTGCAGCCTTATAACATGCTCAGTTAATGACTGACATTCTTGACAATCACTCAAATGTGTAGCCAATCACTTTACCTTTCCAATGATGTCAGGCATGCCCATGAAAAAACCCGACACCAGCTGTGTCCCAATCCAAGGGCTGCAGCCTAGCGCTCCATGATTCGGCAGCACCCCCATCAGTCATGCACGCAATGCATTATGGGACACAATGGACCGTGAAGGCTCCATTTGTTGTGTCCTTCATTACCCGGCCGAGAAAGGCTGCATTTGTCGGCCGCATGTGAAGGAGCCGTCGAAATGGGACAGCCTTCACGCTCGGTGATGACGTCAACAGCCGACGAATGCAGCCCAAGTCGACACAGCCCTTGAATTGGGACACAGCAATTGTATCCTGTGCATATTCTGTGCAGAAAAGTAAGATTGCATGTGTGAAAAAGACTGTGAGCTACAGGACTATTAAACCTTCCTTTTAATAAAAACCCTCAACTACAGACATTTTAATAATTTCTTCATTAGTTTTAGGGCTTTATTTGCTATATCACAAAAAAAGCCAGCATGACTTAGAAGTGTTTCCAGTATCACAGAAATGAGTAAAAGCATTTGGCGCGATTTGGATAGGTTTGGTTGTGTGAGACTAAAAACTCTATATCTCCTATATGTTTTTACTTAGAAATCTAAAATTTCACCCACATGTAGATGACAAGATGTACACGTGACGTTGTGAATGTTATATGTCTAACATAAAGTACCATCAAGTTATTGTTTTTCAAATAGGGGTTAAAAAATGAAAAAAAAAGAAGTGTTTCACCTACATTTCATCTAATATATGTCCATGTTGGATTTTAGCCACATACTAAAAATATAATTTTAAGAAACTAAAATGACTTCCAAGTGAAGTTTGAATGATTCATTTTGACCTTGTGATTATTCAGTTATAAGCTTTGGAAGGTGGTATGGTGAATAGGCGAGACAAACAATCTGACAACAATCTCTGCTGTGCTGGGCTTTGATTGACAGGTCCATATGACAGCTGCACTCATCTGTGGAGTCAGAGCCAGTAGCTTCAGTCCCACTCCTCACTTTGGGGTTATGGGACTATTAAACCTTCCTTTTAATAAAAACCCTCAACTACAGTTGTGGTCCAGAGATAATACTCTTAATAATGTACGAGTGTTAGGTTAGAGAGTCTGCAAGCTAGGGTCCAGCACTTACACATTCATAACCGTCCTGACTGCAGCACCACCCCTTTTGTCCAAATATGGTCACTTCTCCAAACTGTCACCCAGGGGCATCAGGAAACAATGGACATCATTACTCTGTCACTAAAATACACAGTCTATGAGCTAAACTGATTTTTGAATATCTGGTTAAATCCTAACTGAGGTTCAGTGAGATACAAGTAATAAACACAACTAGTGTCATAAAAGTGGATCCATCGAGGACAATGCTGCCCGCTTCACTCAGCTTTCATTGGTTTTGGTACTGTATCAGCACAGTGAATTTTTGCTGTACATGTAGATTGGTGGTGGACTTCTTAGAAGAGAGGACGTGAAGTTATATTAAAAAACGGTTGACGGAAGTGTACCGCTTCTGTCTCGTTCAGAGCCAGGAAAAGCCCAGTTAAAGCTGAACATCACATATAAGTATGCTTATTAAAAGAGCGATTTCAGCTGAAGTTCTATCCTGGATAAAATGCACTTGTGCAGCCTGGAGATTCAATTCCCGCCGTGTCAGACTGAAGGTGACCTTGATGAAATGTGTTTTTTGGTGAAGACTGACCCTACGAGACCCTCTGTGTCCTCAGGTAAACACACATTCCAGTTATGCAACCGCTTCTAGGTCACGACAGAAGAAAACAGATTAATGGATTGGAGCTGCACAAAAACACACTTCACAGGTTTCAGAAGCCGTAGCTGTAGCACAGTATCCAGTGAGTGAATTTATATATTCAAGATCCACCCACAAAATCACACTACTCCTCAATTAACCTTGAGCTGGTGACACTTTGGGATTTCAGAATCAGAATAAGGATTATTGTGATTTGGCGTTCATCTGATATGCCCTTTGAAATTGGGTTACTGTGTGTGTGTGTTTGGAAGTTGTGCAATTGTGTGAATGTGAGCAGTCAGAGCTGTGGGATTTGGAACAATTTCAGATGAGGGGAAGCAACTGTTTGTGGAGCAGATTCACCCCGTCCTGATTCTCCTTCACAAAACAGAAGGTTTGGCTTGTTACTCGAAGATACAGAGTGTGGAATGAGCTCCTGAACAAGTGTGGATACTGAGACCGGAGCCTGAGATGGAAACACTGCTCCCATGGATGGAAAAGATGGAAAAGAATGAAAAAAGACATCGGACGCAAAGAAGAGGAAAATGAAGGAAAAGATGAAAAAAAGGCAAAAATTGTGTAAAGATGCCAATGACATTAAAAGGATCAAAAAACATAAAATACATGCAAATGCTGAAAATTATGTAAAAGATGCAAAAAAGACAAAAATAGCAAAAAAGATGTTATTTGTATGTTTTACATAATTTTTGTCTTTGTTGCCTCTGATTTGTGTTATTTTTGAATAAAAAAGATACAAAAAGGGTAAAACCAACCATTTAAAAATTGGGAAAAGATGAAAATGGTATAAAGACATAAATGACGGAAATTATGCTAATTAATGACATAAAAGGATCCAAAAAGACAAAAACAGACAAAAGGTGCGAAAGATAAAAATGATGTAAAAGTTACAAACACCACAGAAGATAAGACAAAAGATAGAAAAAACAAAAATGATGCAAAAAATCCACAATACACAATTATCTTAAAGATCCAAATGATGTAAAACATGCAAAAAATGGTGTAAAAGATGAAAACAGCTTTAAAATTTTTTAAAAGATGAAAATGGCATAAAAACCACAAATAAGTGCCATAAAAGTTGCAGAGATGAATATGATGAATATGACATAAATGATGCCAGGGACATAAATTGTGTAAATTATTTAAGTGATGAATAAAAGACAAAAACAGCACAAAAGATGAGAAAGATTAAAATGATGTAAAATACACAAACACTATAGAAGATGCAAAACAATGACATAAAGCACAAAATGACAAAAGTAATGTAAAAGACACAAAAAGACAAAGACAACATGGGAGAAAAAGAAAATGGCACAAAACACATCACTAAATGACATAAAAGATGCAGAGATAAATATGATGAATCTTATGCAAACTATGGAAAAAACGAAAAAACAGATGCAAAAAGCCAAAACGTATGCAAATGTAAGAAGTTGTCTAATTATCCAAATTATCTAAAAGATGCAAATAGAAAAAATGCAAAAAAAGAAAAAAATAGATGCAAAATACTAAAAACAACATAAAAAATGAAAATATTGAAAATGGCATAAAAAAGCCAAATCAGTGCCATGAAAGATGCAGAGATAAATATGATGAATATGCTGTAAATCATGCAACATATGTAAATTATGTAAAAGATGCAAAAAAGACAAAAACTGCACAAAAGACGTGAAAGATAAACAACGCACAGGACAAACACTGTAGAAGATGCAAAATTGATATAAGAGATGCAGAGACAAAAGTGATGTCAAACATGCAAAAGTTGTATAATAGATGCAAAAGTTATGTAGGAGATGCAAATGGGAAAGATGAATTGAATACAAAAGTTCAACAACAATGTAAAAGACACAAAAATGCAGAAACAACAAAAAATCTGAAAAATGATTCTAATTTAGATTCAGAATACTTTATTTATCCTGAGGCACAATTTGGTTTACAGAGCATGGCATGAAAACATAAATAAGTTCCATAAAAGATGCAAAGATAAATATGATCTATATGACACAAACAATATAAATGGCACAAGATGCAAAAAAGACTAAAACAGCACAAAAGGTGTAACAGATAAATGCAAAACAGACATAACACATGCATAAAGATTAAAATGATGTAAATGTGCAAAAATTGCGAAATAGATGCAAAAATTATGTAAAAGATTAAAAAAAAGACAAAAACAGCACAAAAGATGTAGAAAGAAAGATAAAAAAAACATGAAGGACAAACACTGTAGAAGATGGAAAACTGACATGAGAGATACAAAGAGACAAAAGTGTTGTAAAACATGCAAGGTGCATAATAGATGCAAAAATATGTAAAAGATGCAAACGGCAAAAAAGTAAATAAACACAAATGGTCAACAAAAATGTAACACACAAAAGTGCAGAAACAACATAAAAATGACATGAAAACATAAATAAATGCCATAAAAGATGCAGAGATAAATATGACCTATATGATGCAAATGACGCAAATTATATAAATTACATAAAAAAAGCAAAAAAAGATCAAAACAGCACAAAAGGTGCAACAGATAAAAAAGCAAAACGGACATAACATATGCATTAAGATAAATATGATGTAGACCGTGTAAAAGTTGCAAAATAGATGCAAAAATTATGTTAAAGATGCAAAAAAGAAAAACAGCACAAAGATGCAACAGATAAAAAAATGCAAAACAGACATAACACATGCATAAAGCTAAAAATGATTGAAAACATGCAAAAGTTGTAAAATAGAACCAAAAATGATGTAAAAGATGCAACAAAGACAAAAACAGTGCAAAAGGTGCAACAGGTAAAAAACACAAAGGACAAACACTGTAGAAGATTCAAAAGTGACATGAGATGCAAAGAGACAAAAGTGATGTAAAACATGCAAAAGTTGCATAACAGATGCAAAAATTATGTAAAAGCTGCAAATGACAAAAAAGATTCAAAAGTTACGAAATAAACAAAAGGAAAAGACAGAAACACTCTAAAAATTTGGATAAAATGGCACAAAAACACACATAAATTCCATGAAAGATGCAAAGATGAATACAATGAATACAATGAATATGACATAAAAGAAGCAAAAAGGCAAAAACAGAGTGAAGCTCATCTTGTGATGCAGAATTTTGTTCATTTTTGTTATTTCCTGCATCAAAGCGAGTCAACAGTCGGCCGTCGCACCTGTGGGATTTGGACCGACTTCAGATGAGCGAAAGCAACTGTTTGTGGATTGATTCTCTCTGTCCTGCTTCTCCTTCACAACACAGAAGGTTTGGCTCTTTCCTCAAACATACAGCGTGTGAAACAAGCTCCAAACAAGTCCACAAATCCAGACCAGAGCCTGACACGGAGGCAGCGTCTCACAGCGCAGTGATGGACGGAGCAGCAGACATTTATGTAACTGCACATTATCAGGTTTGTTGTGAGCGCTTTGATGAGTAAGACGAGCAGAGAACGGGAACACTCACACATGCATCACCTCCCTGATTCATATTTGAGTGACATGCTTTCTGAGATTGTGGACTAAGACGCCTGACAGGGAGATCGTCACAGCGCAGTGCAAAATGTTTCGAATAATCACCCGAATAATTGTTTAAATTGAAGATTAAAAAGCACAAAAGCCTAAAAAATATGTGACAAAAGACAAAATATAATTTAAAAGATGTAAATAAAGTTAAATGATGTAAAGGACACACTAAATCACAGAAAGATGAAACAGAAAGACTTCACGTCAATGAGTAGAATTTAAAAATAGGACAAAATAATCAATTATCAAAATGAATAAACTAAGCAACAAATTGAGCAAAAATAATAACACAAAGGAACAAAATAAGCACCAAAAACAAGACAAAAACATCAAAGAAAATAAACAAAAAATGAAGAAAATAACAAAATATGCAAGAAAATGAGTGGAAGTGAAGAAATAATTAAGTTAAATATGAACTGAATGCCCCGGCCCCAAAAAAATCCAAAAAAACTCAACAAAATAAGCAACAAAATGAACACAAAAATTAAAAAAATGAACAAAACAAGCAGAAATGAAAAAAGTCAAGTAAACAAAAAATACCATAATAAAGGAAATACACAAAATGAGCAATGAAAAAACAAAAATGAACAAAAATAATAAAGTAAATTAAAAAGATGAACAAAGTAATGCAAAAACGGATAAGGTTCGACACAATAAGATCAAAAATAATTAAGGAAATTAACAAAAAATTAACAAAATATTTGCTTGACTGCAGTTTATTACACTGTAATCAACTCCATGTTATGAACGTACTCCTTTATGAGATACTCTTACTTTAACTCAAGTACTTGAGTACTTCTACTTCTACTTGAGCGTCTGTAATTATAAAGTAACAGATGCAAAACAGCATAAAAGTGATAAAAGATTAAAAATTATGTCAAAGACAAGATTCAGAACATGTAGTCTGTGATTTCACATTGTGTTCCTTTTACCACGATGTCTCATCACATCTCACCACATCAAACCTCCACGAGACAGAAACCATCGTTTTCTAAAGCGTCGACAGAGTACTGAGTCAGACGCGAGGCAACACGGTGGTCGCCTGGCGGTGACCGCTGCTGTGGATGTTCCTCCGGTGAGACGAGTCGAGGCCAAATCGCTCCCACTAATGGAGACAACGCCCACTCAGAGCTCGGCTAATGTCTGCTGCTGCCTCTGCCAAGATGTGGGTGTTAAAACCGACGAGGACAAGGCGAGCTGAGTGGGCAGCCTGCGATTCGGGAGATGCGAGACGGACAAAATGAAGTGATGTACAAGGGGAAAAAAATGTCTATCTCAGGCTCTCTGCTTATTAGTGAACCAAACTGAAGAGTTCATGATCAATATGCATCTGATTTTATTAGTAATAAGACATAACATTCTGTTGGCTCAAGCTTTTTCTGCAGAGGTGGCAAAGGTCTTATTTATTCAGTAAAAGGCACACTTTTTGTCTCCTACTTTACATAAATGTCAGTTTTGTTTGTTATCCTGTGCCATATTTTAAGTTTGTTGAAAATGTTTAATTCCATTGCATTTTCTTGATTTATTTTGACTATTATCAGCTTTAAGAATGTTGGAATGTTACTATTTTTGGCCCTTATCTTTAGTATGTGTTGAATTACATATCAATAGTGGGAAACTACAGTAACTAATGTAATTTGTTTCAAAATGTGTAAAGACTTATACTTTTACATTTAAATTGACTTTGAAGCAGTAAATACTAAAGAAGTTGGCAGTGAGGTGGTAAAATGTAACATAAGATTTCATCACTTTTTCCTTGATATATGAGTTATTGTGCATTAATTGCGTTAACGCGTTACTCGCATTAAAATTTTGAATCTAATTAATCATGCAAATGGATTTATCTGGATTAACACGCTAATTTTGACAGCCCTAGTAGAAATATGATCTCGTTTTCTGACTCCAATTAAAATTGTGCTGCAGCATTTTGGATCAGCTGCAGACTTTTGATGTCTTTATTTGGACACGCTGCCAGTGGTGAGTTACCATAATCCAGTCTAGACGTAATGAATGCATGGACTAGTTTTTCTGCATCACCTCGGGACAGGATATTCCTAATTTTGGCTGTTTTTGATGTTTGTTATGTTCACCTCCAGGTTCTTCTCAACTGCACTGGAATTGACTGAAATGTGTCAAGGGAAGTCATTAGGGTGTGTACTTCTTAGATTCCTTGGGCCTATTACAATAACTTCAGTATTACCTTTGTTCAGTAGGATGTCATCCAGCTTTATGTCTCTGACACAAACATGTTTTGTTGGATTAGTTTTTAATTCATCTGGTTTCATGGAGCGATACAGCTGTATATCATCAGCATAACAATGAAAACCTAAGCCAAGTTTTCTTATGATATCACCTAAAGACAGCATGTAAAGTGTAAAAAGTATTGGTCCTAAAACTGAGCCCTGTGGAACACCGTGACTAACTTTAGATTGTGTGGATGACTGGCCATTAATATGTACCAACTGGAGTCTTTCTGTAAAGTATGATTGTAACAATGTATGTCACAAGACACAGTTAATTTCATTTCCTTGATTATTTTGTTTATGACTTTTGATTTTTTAGAAGAATGTGTTAATTTTGATTAAGGCTTATTTTTGTCATTTTAATGACTGTTGTGAATCACAGTGTACGCTGGGATACCCGGTCAAATTGACCAGCACCATAACCTGTGACCGAAAGACCTGGCATCACACCATCAAACAAGATCACTCAGAGTCACTGTCAAGTAGAAGAGAAGCCAAAGGAAGAACCACGAGGTCTCTCCTCCCAGACCAGACCACATCATTTATTTGCTGGCACTATAACCAGGTACTGTATGCACATCTTCCATTGGCCTTGTCAGCCACCAGCGTGCCTGAAAAAGACACAGACTACCGCCTTTCTCCATCTTCACCCACAAAGCAAAGCCATGATGATGATGATGATGACTGAAGTACAAAAATGAGGGTTTCTTTTTAGTTCCCTCCTTACTTTTATAAATAGCAATATATGTATTTTGTATTGTACCCCCAGAATTATGGCTATCCATCTATCTAAATGTTTACGAGCCTGTCCCTCTGATATTTCCAAACTTTTTAAGCAGACATGATTCAAAGTGTCTCTCGGCAAAGTGCTGACTCCCAACTGACCTCAAAGATGACACAGCGTATTTACATCTTTACAGCAGGATGGACAAGAAAGGATCCAACTCTGAAGAGATAAAGAGGATCACAAAAATACACAAGTCCACTTCGAAAGGAGCCGTTTGGGCAGAGTTCCAGTTTTTCCCAGCCATTATTCAAAATTTACATCCCTCCAGTTTGTATCCCTGCAAATTTAATTGGCCGCCAACCAAATGAGAGCCTGAGAGGGAGAAGGGGTGAGATGAGGCCTCATTTGACGTGAGAGAGATTGACTGAGTTTAACGAGGCGGAGAAATTATTTTTCAAGCTCTTTGAGGATTAATCCAATTTTTAAAAAATCAATCTTTCAGCTTACTTACCATGCATAGTGTATGCTATCCTGGGAATGAACTACACACACACACACACGCACAGTACGGTGATGGTACTGTACCTGCTGTGACAGGGCATATCCGATGACAGTGTCTCCCTGGGGAATGTTCCAGGTCACCATGGCTGAGTCGGCTCTCAGCTGGGTCACCGAGACGTTGACCGGGGCAGCTGGGACGGCTAGGAAAAGACACAGACATATACCGTGTGAAGCAGTCAGTGGCTTTCAGAGACTCTGCACACTTTATTTTAGACAGAGTTACAGTGGGAAAGCCAAACTGATAGACATACATGTACCGACCCAATTCCAAAACAGTAGGGATGGAAGTAAAATGTAAATGAAAACAGAATGCAATGATTTGCAAATCTCATAAACCCAGATCGTTAGCCTCATAGTATCACTGCCAAAGTAATATTTTGGCCAAGTTGTGCTATCTGCCTAACTCTACTCTCCTAATACTGCTGATGTGCTGTGCCTTATTGGCTACATCCCCAGCCAATCAGAGTGCTTGTTACACTCTACAATCACTGTCTGCCAAAGTCATCTATTTGACTTAGACATCTTCCACTTATTCTGGTCAGGGTCTTGGGGGCAGCAACCTAAGCAGAGAAGCCCAGATTTTTCTCTCCACAGCCACCTCCTTCAGCTCCTCTGGGGGGACCCCCAGGCATTCCAAGGCCCACCCTCCATTGTGTCCTGGGTCTGTCCTAGGACCTCCTCCCAGTTGGAGCAAGTTTTGGCAACCAGGGATACCACACAGTACCGGACCCTTATGACCCTTCCTGCAGGTGGTAGGCCCACAAGAGGGCATAGTCATAAGGGTCTTCTGAATTTCTCTTTGTCTGACCTGTCACCTAGGACCAATTTACCTTGAGAGACCCTACCAGGGGCAAATTGACCTCAACAACAAACCCTTCCACCACAATAAGGTGATTCAAGGAGGGGTTAGGCATCCATTTGTCCATTATCTTGATCTTATCCTGGTCAGGGTCGTAGGCCTTAGCAGAGAAGCCCATACTTCCCTCTCCTCAACAACCTCCTCCAGCTCTTCTTGGGGGACACCCAGGCATTCCAAGGCCAGCCGAGAGACATAGTCCCTCCATTGTGTCCTGGGTCTGGCCTAGATCCTCCTCCCAGTTGGAGCTACAGTAGTTTTGGCAACTGGGGATTGGATCACCCAGGACTCTGCCTTCGGTTGCCACTCAAACCACACAGCAGCGGACCCTTACCGCCCTTCCTGCAGGTGGTGGACCCACAGGAAGGCATAGTCATAAGGGTCTTCTGAATCGGTCTTGGTCTGACCTGTCACTTAGGACCAATTTGCCTTTGGAGACCTACCAGGGGCAAATAAGCCCCCGACAACATAACTTCTAGGATCACTGAGGCATGCAAACCCCTCCACCACGATAAGGTGGTGATTCAAGCAGGGGACACTGTGGATGGTGGATCTTCACAAAGTCTTCACAATTTTACGTTGAGGAACATTTTTCTGAAATGGTTTCACAATTTTTAGACACAGTTTGTCACAGATTGGTGAACTGAGAGGCTCTGTCTCTCTAAAAATCTCCTTTTATCCCCAGTCATGTTACTGACCTGTTACCAGTTAACATAGTTAGTGTCAAATGTGCCTCCAATTGTTCTTGATTTGTGCCAGTTATTTTTCCAGCCTTTTATAGCCACTGTTCCAACTTCTTAACCAAATTTTAACCAATTTATATTCATTTGGGAAAAAGATATGGGCTTATGAGTTTTCAAAATAATTGCTTTCTGTTTTTATTTACTTTTTATTTATATCCCACCTTTTTTTGAATGGGAGTTGTAGATACAGTACATTCAGATGGTTGAATATCCCTGTCAACCTGTCAGTAAAGGTAAAACATAAGTTACAGTATCTAAATTTTAGTCCCTGTACACTCCTGGCTGTTTCTAAAACACTACTTCAAGACATTTCCATACATGTTTATGCATTATACAGAGTTTGTATAATATCCATTTTGCAGTGGCAGTACTAATCTCACGGTGGCAGGCTGCTGCTTCTGCAGAATACACCCTTTGGTGTAGGTACTCGATGCACATGAGTTTACAATGAATTATAAACTCACAGTAGTGACACCGTGAGCAAATAACCTTAAACTCTGTGTGGTTTATCTTCCACTGACAACACATTATTTAAATTTAACCTCATAGGATTCAGCCATGATGCACTAAAACCCACTGTGTTTAACTGCTTTGTGAGGCAGAGCAGAGTGCTTTCAGACGTTGAAAACAGCTAAGCCTCTCAGATATGACACTCCATATTTACAGGTCCTTCTCAAAAAATTAGCATATTGTGATAAAGTTCATTATTTTCTGTAATGTACTGATAAACATTA
>JAQQAE010005632.1:0-17427 GCA_029823295.1 Pseudamia nigra | reverse complement strand
CAGTCAAGCACACCCTTACGGTGGGAGTTATCAGCTAAAGGGGCCAAAGGAGCTTTAGCTAAAGGAGCTAAAAGCTAGGCTAAAAGCTACGCTAAAGGTGGCTAGCCTGATAAAACCGTACAGTTATAGTTACTAGTTACTTCTCCCAAAAAGTATCTGAGTTAGTAACAGAGTTACAGCATTATAAAAGTAACTAATGACTAGCAAAAGTAACTATTATGTTACTGTTGAGTGTGTTGTCAACAACATATTTGGATATCAGTCTGTTTAGTTCAGTCTGCTTGGATGACGTGGCTCCGTCTCCAGGATGTCATGATTTGACAGTACAGTGTTAGCGCTCAATTCATGAGCTTTGACTGTATGTCACAGACAGTTTATTCATACAGTGTGGGTTGGAAGTAACATTCATAAAATTACACAGTAAATGCTTATCTTACAAAACTCAATTCCTTTGACGTCTACATAAAAAGCTGCAGATCAGTTACGGTAAATGCACTCTTTTATGCTGCTGTAGAAGCTGCATTTCTTGGATGGTTTGATCTTGCTCTTACACAGAGGACTCACAATTTCATTGTAAGATCACAGCTGTAGGAATACCACTGAATTTCTAGAGCTTCTGTGAGTTATTTGTCGATGTGATTAGTGTGGTGAAGCTTTTTGCCATTTGTTGTGGTGAGTCAAGTATCAGTAAAATTCTTCACGCCTTTACACCTATTCTTGATTGTTCTTTCCACAGGCTGACTCATTATGTTACCTACTGGTAAAAGGCATTATCTCACCCTATATCAATCTGTAATATCAGGGTAAAAACATTTTTTTATGTTCTGGTTATGTATCTAGTCTTTGTCTTGGCTCAAGAGGTTTTTACACCTACTGTATGCTGTTCAGTACAAACCTCAGCCTGATTGAAAACAGATTTGCATGAATGAATCCTCTAGTGCACCACAGCATGGACTAAACAACTGATCTCTGGACCAACCAAAACACATAAACTTGGTAAAATCAATTTTTATGTCATGCATTGTGTGCAAATGCTTGTTGCCTAGATTGGACTTTCAGCGCAATTGCATCATGTTTTGCCAAGTAATCACGGTGAAGAAGAAAATCCAGTTGTAGTTGTAAGAATTGATTCTACCCCAATTCTAATAATTTCATACATTCATTTTGTTAATCCAAGAGTCTTTTTTTCTAATCTTTTGTACCAGTGATGACATTATCAAATATTTGATGTGGGAAAACCAGTAGCTGTGAAGTGGTATAAAAAAAAGAGCTAAATTCACAGAGTAAAATGCTTACAAAGATAGCCTTTATCAATTATGTTTTACATGACATTCATGGTGTCTGTACAAATAAATGTGTCCAACAGATACATGAAACGCCGCATCATGTCAGTCAACATTAAATATGAAATCACTCAACAGGCCGACACTGCATGTGATGTACTGTATATGGTTTTCAGTTTGTTATACTCTGGAATACACTTTTACTTATGACACACAGAGTAATATAGTGATAGTCAGACTTTGGAAACACTTTCTTAAGGCATACAGTAAATAGCTCATATTTAAAATTTTATCCTTCATTTTTTCCCCTCTTAATCTGCAATATATAGTTGTTTAGTTGGCTGCAGATGTCCTCCCACAACAATGTGAAATATGGCCTTTCACACGCTTCAATCATAGGCCCTCTCTCTATCTCAGCCCTTAAGCTGTGGGCATTATCTGGGAGTATGATGCTTAATATATCTGAATGCAATGTGCTTTTATAATTTGTACGTTCATACAAGTCAAAGTCGCTGAAGTGACACAATGACAGTGACTGAGATGGAGCAGGGTTTGAACCACCAACCCTAGATTCCTAGAATTATTGTTCTACAATCAGCCAGGCCTATGTTATATTTTGGTTCCTGTTGCTGCATTATATGACACATTTCCAATATTGTTCAAATTCAGAGAAGTATTTAATTTATTCACTGTCCATGTCATTTGCTCAGCTGCAGAGGTGCAATACCACTGAGTAACTTAGCGTTACTTGTTCTTTCACCAGAATGAATTGATGTAAAGCAAACATGTCACTAGATGTGATAAATAGGTTACAAAAAGTATAGACAGTACAATGTATATATGTTTAAAAAAGTTATATCTTTGTCAAATGCTCCAAGTAACTAGTTTTGTTCACAGAATGTAAACTTTTTTTTATTGTTACTGTTAAAATGGAATTGGTAGATCTGCAATGCATGGGAACTGGCTTTGTTTGCTAATGCACTGATTGAGAAATGTTTAGTGGCGGAAAATACATATTGTGTGCATTTAACTGTCTATATGCATGATGGAAGCTCTAATATGGGAGAAAATAAATAATCAAATAGTAGATGGGAAACAGCAAAGAAAGATCAGCAGAAACAAGGGTTGACCAAGAATGGTAAATTCTGAGAAAGAAGAAGCTTGAAATAATGTTTTATATTTATGGTTTAAGGGCAAAGCTACTGTCTACTACAGCTAGTAGTGGATGGAATTGCGTATAAATTTGCAACATGTAAGATCAGAAGATTTATGAATGTTGTCTTTAGGTCATGAACGCAAAATTGCTCAAATTGTTAATTCTGGACAACACAGAAGAATTAATGTAGCTGTTACCTTGGGTGAATGTCTCTTCTTTAAATGTCTATTTTAAAGGCACATTAGAGAGCAGGTACGTTTTGAAGAGACATGGCAGAGTTATTGCCAGGTTTAATTTCTATTACAAACTTTTAGGTTACATCATACTCTTTCAAAATTAGCGACAATATATATAAGACAGACTATGGCATTCATTTGGGATAATACTATTTAGTCCATTTTTTTTAGAAAATATCTTAACATGGCAGTGTGGTGTCGCAAAAAAATAATTAATGAGTCATACTTATTTATGTAAATGTTATTCTGTATGCCTTAAGTGAAATGTCACCATATGTTTTGTCTTCTGGCTACAATAAAATACAGCATGGAAAAGAAAATAGCAAGATTTCCGTCCACTTCTTGACAGAATGTACATTAGCCTTTACAAGAAAATGACACATTGACAGCCATATAGTAACAGAGATGAAAAAAGGCAAACATTAAGATTATCATGCAATTGCTGCTTAACACTTGAACACTTGCTGCATGAGTAAAACCAACAGATTTTCCATTCAATAGCAAAATAATTATTGTTTACTTTTAATTATCTGTATCCACCTGGTCCCTTTGCTTTGACTGGTGCATGTCAATGGATGCCCCTGCTGAAAATAATGAAAATATGCTAGAAACAGACCAGTAAATAAGCTAAACACATGTTCATAATACCAATTATTTATGCAGAAAGGTGTATGTCATTGCTAAAAATATTTCAACAGTATGAAGTTAGATTCATACCGACTGCAATGTTATTGTTTTTTTAAATCAGAAACTGGAGTGAAGCAACAGACTGATTATTCTAGAATATATTTTTGTATATGCAAGATTTTTACACAATCATTTTAAAACATTGATGACATTACATTCCCAAATCCAAATATTCTTAAAACTGTTTGTGGCTACAGAATTACTCCAGTAGCCTCTGTTGTGTATAAAAATGCTTATTTTTAGGCTAAGGTTGCATGTTAAAAAGTTGAAATTTTCCATCATCTCTTCATAAAGAAAGAAAAGAAATTCCTCAAAGGATTAACATATGCTATTTTAATGTAGAATGGGATAAGCAACACAAAACTGTGTTCTGAGATGATGTGATATGAATCCCTTCATGGATGAGGAAGTTTGAAATTCTGCGACTGTGAGCAGACCTCTACTTCAGCCTCTAATTTATGCACCCAGTTTATTTAATACGCAATATTCCATACGACAGTCAATTCAGAGGTTAAGATGTGATTTAGCATTTATGTCCCGTTGGTAGAGAACAGACACAGTTATCATTATTCACACTGAAAATATTTATTTTTCGAAAGGTTGACTTCTTAGCTTTTCAAATGACATTCATGAGACACTCATAACTCACCCTTGTCTGACTAAATGTAAGCGCCATCCTCTTTTTTAAGATGCTGGTGTTGAAGTTGTGCTTGGTGCGTGTAAATATGACTTGTACTGTACAGTACGTGCTTGTAGTGAAGTGTCTCCTGTTTAGTTTGATGCACAGTGTGATTATATAGTATTTTTACTTTATTAGTGTAGTGTTTTATGCCTTTTATTTTATATTTTTGTTGCAGTGCAACAAAGCCTCCATATCTGGGGGTGCCAGAGTTTAAGAGGTTACATTACATACATTTTTTTAAATATATACACTACAAGTCAAAAGTTTGGACACCCCTTTTCTGTAATTGTAGTATTTTCAACTTTGTTAATACCAAAGAAATCCAAAAATGTGAAAGAACATGTATGGAAAAGTGTTAAACAACCCAGAACACGGTTTATATTTTAGACTGTAGAAAGTATCCACATTTAGCTGTGATGACAGCTTCGCACACTCATGGCATTCTCTCATCAGATTCACAATGCAGTCACCTGGAACAGTTTTCAGTTCACATGTGAGTTGATTTGTGTCATTTTGTGCCTTTTCACGATGCTTTAGACCATCAGTTGTCTTGACGAGAGGAAGGATGAATATGGAGCCAATAGCCTCAACTATTGTACAAATTCATATTACGGCAATGAATACTCAAGAAAAGCGAAAAGAGTCCATTATTACATCATTTATCATTACTTTAAGAAATGAGGGTTAGTTCTGGGTGACTCCCTCTTCAGTCTGATAATAGAAAGCAAATCTGTCAATAAGGCTAAATGTAGCTACTCTTAATAATAAAAATATAAAACATGTTCTCAGCTGTTAAGCATACACACATACATACAGTACATGTTCTTTCAGTTTTTGGACCTCTTCAGGATTTATGAACAAAGTTGAAAATAATAGAAATAAAATCAAAACACTGAAGATGATTCCTTGCAAACATAATGCTACCCAGTTTACTGTACATTTTGTTTCAACTTAAGGTATACAGAGATCAACATGTTCAAAACAATAAAATGAAAACAAATCAGCAAAATAATCGTGTGTTGCAGTCAACTAAGCTTACCTTTACCTAGTATACTAAACATTTTCAGACAATATAATACAAACTGCTTGCATATGAAGCATGACGTGATTTCCATGCGATTGTATGGATTTCTAGAATGGATGGTTCTTGCTTATTTGATTTTTAACACAGAGCCATGGTGGATACACATCTATAAACCTGCAGGAGCTGAATGCAGGGGGCAGATGGCATGATTTGAAAATGAAAACACTTCCTTTCACAGCTCTCTGCTCTTGACTAAATGTAAATATGAACGACCTGGTGCCGTTTCAAACAAAAAGCTACTGAGCACTGCAGCTTTAAAAAGTGTGACTTCACTACCCTCTAAATGAGCTTGTAAAGTCAGAAACACAGTGATTATTGTCCTAGAGTCAGGTGTGAATGTGAGACACGAGAGATTCAGGGACATCAACAGAACAGAGAATCACATTTTCAACTAAAAATGAAAATGTTGGTTTGAATTTAATTATTTGGATAGTATTACCATTTAAAGAAGCCGATCTAAAAGAAAATCACTTACTGTATCACTTAATCATTTGGACTATTGTATTTTTCACCTTTTTTCTTGTTCATACAGAGTTGACTGAACTGAAAACCTTGTACCACTCTTCAATCTTGTGGCCTGTGTTGTTGTGTCATTGTTGATGCCTCAAATTAACCTTCAGAGGCATCAGCTTCAAGACACTGAATCACCGCCCAGTATGTGTCCCACAGTGTGAAATAGAGTGATATAACAGCTTCCATTTGACCTCCAGAGAATGCATGAGGTTCAGACAGAATGACATGCTCAACTCAGATTAGAGAAGTTTTAACTCAAGGTTTTGATAAAGGAAGCAGTAAGTTGGGCTGTTTTCTCGTAGAAAATTTAAATTTTTACATGTGCTGATGTGTTTGATCACAACAGAGTCATATAATTCTGTTAAAAGCACATCTTAATGTGTCGTATCACGTTAAGTTTCTGTTTTTGGATAAAGCTGCTGTGCTCAATAATTTTTGTTGTCATTTGGCAAACATCCTAATTACATTTTGGAATATGGCAGTTCAAGGGTTCTGCATTCTGTTTTCAAGCTGCAGAAAAACTAGTCAGTGCCAGGACAACACATGTTTTCATACAGGTAGGAGGTCAAATACATGACTGTTGGCTGTAGTTACTCACTGGTAAGTGAGACTCTACTGCTTTTCTCTGCGGCTCCTCAAAGAACTGTATCCGCAGCAGCATGAAACAGTGCAAATCATTTAATTTTGCCCCTGATTTTAACTCCTGCCGCTTTAAGTGACATCTTGAGTCTGAGCACCAGCATTATTTCATTATAACAGAAAACTAAGCACATCCATCATAGCACAGATAAAGAGTCTGGAGCATGCACAGCACTTCTCAAACACAGCAGTTCATATAATATACATTAAAAGTGCAGATTGTAATTGTACAAAAACACCCTGTTTTTACCATTAGCTTGGAAACACCAAAAACAATGTGTGACCTGGCTTCAAAATGTTTGTAGGTAATTCTAAACATTTAAGAGGTGTCAAGTATCAGATGGGTGGGTTTGGACTGGAGACAGATTGTGTGATACAGTAGTAGTGATTTCATTTTTATGTTCAAATTCCTCACTGACGTCTACATTTCTGCATTGGTGCAGTTGATGTATTCGTACTAGTTTCGTCATTGTTACTGACTGAAGCCAAGGCTCAGGTGAGTTAATACTGTAAGTTCAGAGAATGTTTCCGCTAGTTTATCACTTCAGTGAACTCAGAATGACATTTATGCTGTAGATTTGAACTTTTGTGTTCCTATTAAGATAAATATCAGAATACATAAACAATGCTTTTTTTTTTTTTTTTACACCCATAGAACATCAAAATGACTTGCATCCAGAGCTGGAACACTGGTCTCTAAGTGTAGCCATCATTGATATGAAAAAAATATTCAACAATTTATTGCAGCACCAAAAACATTTGAGGTATCAGTGGCCTGTTGGTTTTACTGCAACAGTTGGACAAGCATAATTTCCAAAATCCAAAGCCCCCAGGAGAACAATCAGGAGTGGAGTCACTGTGGTGATGCTACACTGAAAGTCACATGTAAAGGTGCTGTCTATAGTGTTGGCAAACTAAGTAGTTGCTGGTAGTACTAGTACTAGTAGTAGGACTGTTACAAATGATTGAACAAGCAACCTGCCAGTCAACATGGCTTACAACGACACAGTTGTCAAGCTAGTATGTTGGTTGTTTTCTTACTTGTACCAGATGTTGAAGGAATCTGAAATGCAGGCTGTCTCTCCTCAGTCAACCTGTGGTTAGATAAACTACAGTTGCTAGCTCCACAGTAAAGCTACCACTATGACTGTTTTCAAGTTTGCGACTGCACCTATGAGGTTGTAAGCTGTGTTGCCTGGCAGGTCACCTACCCAAACATATACAGTATAGCGGACCACTATGAACAATTGGCTACTAACTAGCTTGCCAACATTGTTGACTGGACCTGTAAAATGTAACATTTTCTTGTTGTATTTCTTTTCATTGTCTTCACTCCTTACAGGAAATACATAGCCACATAGTTCTTTGTTACTAATAAGTTTATTTAGCTTCAAGGACTGTCAAATCCAATGAGTTGCATTAATGGGTTGCATTGTCAATGATACCTCGGTGGCTGCAACAACCAAGGGGGAATAAGAAAACCCATTTGCAAACCACACGCAAAACCTTCAATGGATACAGTGCTATCGCTTTTTAAACTTGCAAATCTTTAAGGTGAGCGCAAATTCTTTTTACCCATATCGATTTGATATAGAAGGAAAGCAAACAGTTCATATTTATGAAAATTACCTTGCAGCTCAATGTCTGCTTTACTACAGTTGGAAAGACTTATGAGTTACTGAACCTGAAAATTTGAAAGTGTGAAAGTTTTTCCAGCTTCACAAAAATTACAAATCTGTGGCCATGGACTGCAAATCAAAAAACACAATTTATAAACAGAGATTTACATGTGGCTCTTTTTCCTGACCTGGGTGCATGTGAACTTCGTATGACACTGCAGTGTGGTGCTGTTTTGTAAAGAGACCGTGGTGGGCGGAGCCAAAGAAACAGTCTTTCATGGTAAAAAGGCTAATGTGGCACATACAAATTCCAAATCAGTCAGCTTGCTAGTTTTCAATATTATACTAGACTTCTCTGTCAGTCTAAAATAAAAAGTAAGAAACATTGTCAGCATGGCTCAGACAAAGCAGCATCATTTTTTGTCAACAGCTGCCATTTACAGAGCATAAATCTCACAACGAGCAGATTTGAGGGTGCCCTATTTTTTTTTTTTTTTTGCATCAACAGTGCCATCATAAGTCCTTAGGTCCTCTAGTTTGAAGAAAAAAATGGCACTGTGTCTGTCATAAATATGTTTAAATATAAATACAGAATTAATTGCATCCAACATGCAATGCACACTGATCAAAGTAGATTAATTTCATGGCACATAGATCCATAAAAAACAGACCAAACATATCATGGTAGTTGTGGCAAATCACTGCTCACAAAATGCATCGCGGTGTATATCACAGATGTAAAACCATTGAATTAAAAGGCTCCTTGTTGGGTCAAAAACAAGCACACCCCACAACTGAAAGGACATCACAAAGCTCCCTCAGATTTCTAAAGCTGAAACCAAAACCTCCTCATAAGCAATTTGCAGACCCCACCCATGTGGTGCTTCACTTTGAGTGCAGCATTAGCATGGTTTTGTAAAAACAAATCAATCCAGGTCCTCACAGCACTGTGGTCTCAGACTGCAGGATGGACTGGGTTCGGGAGTTGCGGTGAACCATGTGCTCTGAACCATTCTTGGAGACGAAGGTGTTGCTGAAGTGGCGACCTCTGCTCAGACGGCAGTTAAGACACATGCTTCGCCACTTTCTTTTCAGCTCACTTTGAACCTGAAAAGGTCAAAAGTTAAAACTTTATATTAATGGTAAAGACTTACAGCAGGCTTTGAGGTGTGTTCCTGTTAAGTCTGTGGTAGTTTAGGGCTGACCCGCAGTCAGATTGTTGTACAGGCTTACCAGGGTAAGGAAGGATTCTCATATGAAAGCATACAAAATGACAGAGATTCAAGCAAATGTCACATTATTTTCCTCCGTTATTAATCAAAACCTTCTGGACTTTTTTGCTTTACGGTAAAATATGAAAAAATGCAATGATTCATACTGTATGTTAACTATCATTCTATAGCTTTGAAACCGGGCAGAACAGAATAGCATTTTTATAGCCATTGTACAACAAAATTTGAGAAAAAGTAGTCTCCCAGAGCACATTCCCTTAAACCACATTTTAAATGTATAAGACATTTTTAGGTCTTAATTACCCCGTCTGAATTATTTCCATTTGTTCAGCTGACTCAAATTTGAGAAATGACTGTATATTTGTGTACAGTACCTGCTATAACACATAGAAGGGGCGCATTATTATTCAATGCATATATTATTCTTCCAATTCTTCTTCCGTGCAAATTTTGTAATGCTTCTCCTCACAGGGCTTTTGAAAAAAACCCTCACAAATTATACATCAAAATGTGAAAACAATGGTGAAAAACTGCAAAAAATTCTCATTCATTTCCAACAGGAAGCTGTCAAAAAACGAAATTAATTCAGCGCCACACAGCTTCATTATAGTGTAACATAGTAACATGGTTAAAAAATGAGGCACAAACTATGATACTTTTTGATGCCAATTGGTATCTTTTTTTGTTTACAATGGGAGGCAAAGGAACACAATGTTCGTGACTTAGAGTGGGAGTCTAACTGTCAGAGTGGAGAAAAGCTTTGATATTATCAAATAAAAGTCTGCTAAAACTGTGACTTTGAAGCCATTTGCACCACATTCACTATTTTAGCAAGGAACATAGCATGCTTGTCTAGATTCAGACAATGTGCTCATCAAAACCCTGTGACTCACACAATTTAAATCATGAGCCTGACAGTGACAGAATGTTTGGCCAACTGCTGGATTTAAACCCATTATGAGTTAGAGCAGACATGTCTGTTCCTTTTTAAACCCCTTCATTGTTCTACCATGCTTTCCACTGAAACTACATATAAATTTAATATTAGATCATTCAGCCAAACCTCCTGATCACTCCTGGTAAAAAGATTTTATGATCTGAGCAACAGTTTGTGACACAGTTTGAGAAGTACCGTCAAGCTGAAATGGTCTCAGTAAGCCTGTCTGAGAGTGTTACACTGGGCTTTAACACACATTAATTTAATGATTCTTAGATGTTTTGGGAGGACCAAATCTCCCGTGAGTAGCAGGGACACTGAAACTTCCTATGAAATTTTGTAGTACGGTAGTCTATGTTGCTGTTCATGGTGCTGAAGTGTCTATCAGTCATCATTTGCCACTGTCCATGGTGCTAAAGAATGTATCATTAGTAGTCTGTGTTGTTGTCCATGGTGCTGAGGTGTGTATCATTAATGATAAATATTTTAGCACCATGGATTGTGACACACTATAATGAAAGACACTTCAGCACCAAGGACTACAACACAGACTACTAATGATAGATTCTTTATCACCCTGGACAGCAAAAGATGATTAATATTAGACACCTCAGCACCCTAGACAGCCACAGATTATTAATGATAGATTCTTTAGCATCATGGACTTCGACAGATTATTAATAATCTATGTCTTTGTCCAAGTATCTAGCATTATTTGCATACCTACTATGCAATAGTAGGTATAATTTGACACATTTATTATTAGTGGTATTCCGGTACAAGCAAAATAAAAGCCTCTGTAAAACAACAATAAACAGATGAGTATGAAGAATACCCAGACCATCAAAATATTGTCTACAATTTGTCTGTAGTCTTTCTTAATCTCTTCCCTCTTCCGTACATTTTTGTTGTTTAACACAGCCTACATTTTGGGTCTGATTTGAACCATTCGATCTTCAAAATCTTCAGCTTCAGTACAGGTGTGACAGAGTCAGTCAGAGTGACAGAAGGCCCATTCAACTGCCACATTAACTTCCATGTTAGATGCAAGCACAGAGGTCTGTTCAACTCCAGTAACTCTCACTTGTTTAACTTGCAATGTCTTGCAAGAATCACACTTAGCCTACATAAAAATTATTTCAGGATATTCATTCAAACCTGCTATCATTCCTGGTAAAAAGTTTTTGATGATCTGAGCAACAGTTTGTGACATAGATGACTCTGTCTGAGGAGTAGCCTCAAGCTGAAACGTTCTCAGTAAGCCTGTCTGTGTGTGTTAAACTGAACATTTCTTCCTTGATAATGATTCTCAGACATTTTGGAATATACTGTAGGTGGTGCTATAATTTAGGACCAAATCTGCCAAAAGTGGCAGGTACACACAAAATTTCCATGAAATTTTCTAGTTCCTAATAAACTGACAATGACCAGAAAAAACACGAAATATTATTTACCTGTGTATAGTCAAATACAATCCAAGGCAGTTACCAGAAAAGTTTAGTTGCAGTTATTGCTGCATAATAGGATAAAAACAGGTACTGACAACAAAAGTTCACATTCTTTTACCACTCACAGATGTGAAACATTAGAGTGTTTTCTTCCATAAATGTACAGTATGATGTTTGCCTCATTTATTTAAGTAGATTCTTCTTATCAACTCTTAGCATTTGTGTGAAAGTTGGATGATCATATTTGTTCAGAAATACAGAAAAATGTGGTCAAAATTGTCACTAAAACACTGACAATGGGGTTAATTATCAGCAGATAAAAAAGAAAAATCATTGCTCTGATGTGATGGAGGCATTTATTCTGAACCTCTAACACCCTTGAAAATCAAAATTGAAGAGATAAGTTCCCGACTCATTCCCACTTCAGAAGGTCACACTTATCAATCCAGTGCATCACCATTTTCCTTTTTGTGTTTGAAAGTTTCGACACGTTTGGGGTGTGAGTGACCTGTAGCCAATAACAGCTTTATACAGGCTTTAGTAAGAAAGAAAAGGTAAAGATCCATCAAAGGTGCCACCAGCTGGACAAGCTTTTGTTCTGCAATACTTAAACATTAAATGTAACACAATGTATACAGAACAACTGATTTCACTTCCAAATTTTTTGGTATGTGTCTTTGAAATCTGTAAAATATGATCATAATTAAGTAGGATGAAGTATCTCTAAAATCACACTTCTTTATACATATTCCCATAATATTTGTTCATATGTACAATTTTGAATGTTTTATCATTTCAACCAAACAAAATGGTGTACTGCTCATCAAAGGCTTCCACCAGAGTCCACACTGAGATCAGGTTTTTGGTTTTAAGTAAATGTTTTGTCTAGATCTGCAATTAACACTTTATTTTTATTATTGATTAATTTGTTATTTTAATTAATAATCAAGTAATTGTTTCATTTAGAAAAAGTCTGAAACATTTCAGACTGTGCTTCTCAACTTCAAAATGATGCCCTGAAACAGCTTGGAAATACTGTACATTCAAATTCAAAAAGTTTGGAATTATAGAGACTTTGGACTTTATTACTAAAAATGTCTTCTTTTTTTTACAGCTAAAACTACTTCATGACATTTGCTTCTCTTTAATCAAAGTCAGAGTAAACAGAGGACCAAAGCATAGTGTCACAGCTCAAATGGAAATCTATTTGAAGAAAAAAAATTTATGTTGTTTCATGTATGAGAGCTTACCTCACTGTTTAAGAAACAATACAGAATGGCCACCACCAGACCCTGCAAAACACACATATAGTTATCATCAAAATGCACACAAACACTTTTTGCCAAATAAAAAATGAATCAAAATCCCTTTGAAAATGATTGCACCTGAAAGGATCCGAGGGCCAAGTCAAAAAATATTTTGTAATCTTCTGCGATTGATTCACTGAGTGTAACAAAGACGACATAATGGATCCCAAACAGAGGGATCAGCAGCAGAGTTGATTTGGCCAACCTCCTGAAAGAAAAACAACAACAATGAATGGTGACGTGTGTGGCCGCAGTGCTGTATCACAACACAGTATTAAAAGGTTAGTGAGGTAAGTTCTGGCTCAGCCCTGGATTTTTCAGCATCACAAAGGTACTTTATTTATTAAGGAGATAAATCCCCATGGTAATTTATCCTGGACACCTAATCTACCCCAGAGCAATTCATATTCAGGATAGGAAACCTAAATATATAAAAGCACCACATGTTGGACCTCAGTGCTTGGATATTAGGGAGAAAAAAAGAGAAAAAAAACTTGCTGTGCCATGCAGATACTGAGAAGGAGAAACACATGTAAAGTATTTGAAATCACTGAAATCATCATTTAAAGACTGCATTTTGAATTTACACCAGTCATCTTTGGTGGTGCAGTATCTCCCTTGACAGGGTTCTGCTCTCGAGTGTGTAGCATTGCAGCTTAGTGTTCTGCAGAGTGCTTAGCAGCTTGGCTTCCAGGCATTGGCTTCTTTCGTTTCCAGCTGCAACCACCACCTATACACGAAAGAGGGAAGTCCTGCCTACTGGTTAGAGCGTCTCACTGGTCAAGAGTCTCATGTTGTCGCGTTGCACCACGGTAACTGGGTCCTTTTCAGCCCCAGGCTAAGCACATAAGGGATCTTGGAGCAGTTTGGAGCCCCAGATTTGTTTAGTGCTTGGCCCATTTGCATGTGGATATCCCCTGGCTCTCATCAATCCAGACCCGAATTATGGGTCAAATAGCAAAATGCTTTCTTAGCAGCAGGAGTCGGCAGTCATGGTGAGAGCGCAGCTGAAGGATTCAGCCACTAGTCTTCCATGGCAGTGAACTGAGTGGATGAGCCTTTGAATGGTCAACGGTCAACACCCAGTCAGTGGGTACTGCGGGGCAACCTACCACTGCTCCAACTGTCACACGCTTGTGCTCCACTGGGGTTGCAGTGCTAGGTCCAAAGGTGGATGCTTTGTTCTAGGCATGCATTCATCCACTAACCTTCTGCTCTGGCACATGACGCTTCAAGCAACTACCATGGAATTGTCTTCAAACATCACTCAGCGACTGGCAACTCTGGAGCCCCCTGCAACCAGGGATGCTGTTGTTGCTCAGCAGGTTGTGTTCAAGGTAGGCGCGCCCTGGTTGTCATCCTGCTACTGCCACTGCGTCTGGCCTGCTGGAATGTCGGCTCTCTCAGAGGGACTTTCTCTCTCGACGGTACTCCTCCATTATTGACGAGGAACTGCTCTGACTAAGCGTGGACATTGCAGCGAGATGTGGCTCACCAGAAGCGGCTCTGTAAGCAAAGCTAGCTTCACGTTTTACTGGATTGGACATCCCGACACAGAAAGATCGAAGCATGGAGTGGTCATTGCCATTTGCAACACGCTCGTGTAGGCAGCAACACCACCGCTTAGCCAGACTTGCTGGGCCCCCATGGTGTGGGCTTATTGAACAATAATGGACAGCACCTCCTTGAGCTCTGTGCCACTCACAGGCAGTGACATCCTGTCAACCTTCTTTGAAGGCTCACCATGGTCCAAGATGACATGGCAGCACACACGCTCTAAACATTGCCACCAACTTGACCATACGATCATCCAAAAAAGCCACCTCTGGGACATGATCCACTGCAGGTCAATGTGCTCTGCTGACTGTGACACAGACCACTCATTTGTTTACTACAAGATCAAAGTGAGACCTAAGAAAATCCATCTGTCTTGTCCAAAGCTGTTATCGACGCTTGACATCCTTGCTACCAAGTCGATGGAGAAATGCCTTCAGTTTCAGGCATCTCCGCTAGCCAGCTTCCATCAATCTGCTCCAACCCATGATGCCATCTCAGCCTGGCTGTACTTTCACAACACGCTTAGTGACAGCACACTCTGCAGCTTTGGTACATGCACCCAAAACATCCTGACTGATTTAGGTGCCATGCAGACATGCTTCTTCCAGCACTAGAGGAAAAGTGTGGGGCTGTGAAATAAGACTCTTCCCCTCGCACCATCACGCACTGGAAACTAACCCAGGAAGCGAAACACCATTACTGGGAAAATATCTGCCTGCCACTGGCAACATACGGTAGGTGCTATGTGACGAGGCCTAAAGGAGGCTCTAGGCCCTCCTGTGAAGAAGACCTCTCCTCTACAATCTTTAACAGGAGAAATACTTAACAAACCTTGATGATGAGCTCAATTGCTGTGTGGAACACTACAGCTCATTCTATGCAGAGCCTGTAACAGCCAGTGAAGCCACAATATTATCTGCTGTTCTCCAATTTCCAGTCATGCACGAGCTTGACAGAGACATCACACTCAATGAAGTGTCCAAAACCATCTCACTCCTGAAGAACAAAGCCTCTGGTGTGGATGGGCTTCCACCTGAAATCTGCAGTTGTAGTGAAAACATACTTGCTGAGGAACTCACCAACTCCATCTCTTCTCAACCTGTTGGAATGAAGGCACCACCCCTGATGAGCTTCATAACGTCAACAGAGTTACAAAATACAAGAATATGGGTGAATGCTGTGACTGCACCAGCTAAAGCGGCATAACTCTTCTATCACAGCCTAGTCAAGTCTATGCTTGTCTAATCCTCCCACGTTTCCAGGCCATTTCCATCAGGATACTACCAGAGAGCCAATGAGGCTTCCGTCCTTATTTCTCCACCATCAACATGATATTCTCAGTTCGCCAAATTCAAGAGAAGTGTGCTGAGCAAGGTCAGCCTCTCTATGCAGTTGTTGATCTGACAAAAGCCTTTAAGTATGCCAGCAGGTCAGACCGCTTCACCATCTTCTGTCAACTGGGCTGTCCCCCCAGGCTCCAGAAAACCATATGTGAGTTCCATGACCACGTGAAGGCTACAGAACATTTTTGGGGACTCTTGATCCAAGGAATTCCCAATCTCCTGCAGTGTGAAGCAAGGTTGTGTACTAGCAACAACTCTTTTTGGTATATTTTTCTCCGCTGTTTGTACCGAGCCTTCCCTGATCCATCTGGAATGCTACTACACACATGCAGTACTGGCAAACTCTTCAACCTGGCTAGGCTACTGTAAGTGCAAAAACAAAGATCAGCCGAGTACACATCCGAGAACTCCCTTATGCAGATGATGCAGCCTTCATTGCCAACTCTGAGACTGAGCCCAAGGCCATGTGCACCTTTTTTGCTACTGCCTGTGAGGAGTTCAGACCTCAGGACTATGTTTAATAGTGAAAGCAAAAGCATTTCCATGCACACAATGCAAAGGCAGCTCAAGGGATTGGGACGAAATAGCTGTGTAGCCTTAAGAAAACCACTTATCAGTGAGGCTAATCAGAAAAAAAGGCTTCAGTTTGCTAGGGAGCAAAATATTTTGTTGGACTGCCTTTAGCTTTGATTACAACACACGTTGGATATGGCATTGATTCAATAAACTTCTGCAATGTCTCAACATTTATTTACGTCCAGAGTTGCATTCATTGTGTGCCAAAATCTTGAACTGATGATGGGAGAGTTGGACACTGTGCAAAGTCTTCTCCAGCACATGAAAGGAAATGTTTTTACTTTTACTATTAAACAAAGTCCTGAGTTCTACTGTTGTTTTTTTTACAATTTGATTTCACCACAAATTTAAGTGATTATCGGTCACGATCATTCAAGATTGTTTTCCAACCACATTTTTTCTTTGAAGATGATGGTTAGCCCCTATCCTTATATCACTTGTTGCCAGCTGAAACATAATCACAGCAGAAATGATGGTAGGCTCATACCCATTTGCTTAGTTAAATCCAGGTGGTGACCTTTTTTTTTTTGGCCAGGCAGTGTGTATTCCTACTTTGAAGCATATTGGAATACACACATCTGACATGTATGATGACGACGACGATGATGATAATAATAGCAGGTAGAAGGTGAAAAATATGAAAAATCTGCAGTATGTCAAAAATACCTGGACGTAAACTGGACAAATTTTGGAGCATGCTGATGAGTTGTCTGCTTGGGCTGTCTGCCTGACATACTCCCTGTGTTTCAGTTAGCCTCGTTGACTTCCCCTCAGCCCTGAGTACAACATAAGTCACACAGAGGGAACTTGTGCTGCTTTTCCATTAGTACCCACTTGGCTTGACTCACCTCGCTTTGGGAGCGTTTCCATTAGTACCTAGTACCAGGTACTTTTTTAGTACCTGCTCGGCCGGGGTTCCAAGCGAGCTGAGTTGAGTAGAAAACGTGATGTACACAGTCTGCAGGCCACTGATTGGCTAGGGTGTGGCGTCACTGGACGCGTCTCCCACACAACAAGGAACTGTGCCATTTCTAAAAACCGAGCAAAGGCAACCGTATATTTGTATCATCGCTACTTGTATTAATCGACAATGGCAACGTGTAAATCCACACCGTGTCCAACGACGAG
>JAQQAE010005631.1:0-17427 GCA_029823295.1 Pseudamia nigra | reverse complement strand
AACATAATCACCCATGCAGAAATTATCCAATGGGAGGCTCGTACCTATTTGCTTAGTTAAATTCAGGTGGTGACCTTCTTTTTGGCCAGGCAGTGTATATTAAAGTATTAGTTTATTCAGATATTACTATTAATGTCCACTTTAGCAGTACCAGTGGTAAAATTTGGGATTCACAAATTTGTAATATGGGTATTTTGCTGTTTAAATTTGGTAAGTGTGCACTGAGTGCCTGATGTCATGTACTGTAGCAGAATGAATTTCAGTCTTGTTGGGGACAAGGATGATGACATCCACCCTCACCTCCTTTTAAATGTCTTACACTTATGAACAGAGTAAAATAAAAACCCGTGCCAGGCAACAATCTGATATATTAAACTTGACTTTTATAATTTACTTATGTTTACCTATTTTTTATAGCTTCCTGAACAGACTACATTATCATCCCATCTGTACACTACGGGTCTCTCCTCGCTCATATAGAGGACGTTCCATCTCTAGCCACAAATATTTTATTCATAAAATCACGTACTGCTACAATCGAGCACTACCTGTGTTAAAGCCTTTATTTCACCATATCTTCTCAGTTTGGCTGAAACAACACAGGAGAAGCACACACACGCATTTGTTTTTGAAACATATTTTAATCATTATTATTGATAGACCATTGCTGAACAGAGGTACAGGTATTGGTATTGCAACAGACTGTAATACTGTGGTGCAGCTGTGAGAGCACTTTGGTAAACCACATATGCCTATGCTGGAGAGTGGATTTCAACAGCACGACAACTTCATACTGATCAGATCAATATGGTGGCACATTACTGTATATGCATGGTGATGAGAATATGCTAAATACAGAAACAGACAAGTGTGACAACTGCAGGGAGACTTTTTTAAACATGTTAAATCCCTCTGCATCACTTCTGGACTCCACTTTTTAAAAAAAATCTCAAATCAGTTCACTGGAAATACTTTTACATTTGACATGATTTCCAGTTTCTGACCAGGAGCAACCACAACAACCTCTTAATCTGCTAGTTTTGTTTTTGTAGATCTTGTTCTTCCATACATATCCATCTGTTTGTCTTACAGTCTCCTCTATGTTTTTTGTTGCTGACTGATACACATGTATGACTGACTTTTACAGCTCTCATAAACTTACTACTGGTAAAGAAATATACTGTATTGTTAACTATCAAAATAAATAAAATTATGTTATTTACATAACATACAAACAATACGGCATCACTAAACTGTTTTGTTTTATAAGAATAGGCTACTGTAAGTCTGTCATGCTTTCATCGGAATGAATGAAGCTATGAATGAGGTTTAAGATTGACTTGTACAGAGCTAAAATAACTCCTCATCCACCGTTGCATTTAATTTGACTATTTTCCAAGAATGCTGCTGGTTGTGCGCTATCCCCTGTGACTATCTCACACACCTCAACTGTAGTGCTTTGTGCAAATAAGCCGCCCGTGTACCATTGAGGCGTCCCAAAACAATCTTCTAGACTCAATCGCTTAGGCCACTAGAATCAAATCTTTCTTTACTGCTGGAATATGTGGATGAAAATCGTCTTCAGTGTCAGAAAAATGTAAACAAGGCTTAACATGTGTCTATGAGTGTCACAAAATATCAAAATCGGTGTGATTTCAGTGTGATTTGATGGTGAAACATATGGGGAAAATGTTGAGTTTGCTACAAAAGCACCCAAAATGCTGCCATTGCCTTTATCATGGTGGTAATGTCATGACTGAACCAGTCAACGAAATTACAAGGAGCAATCAAATGCACCATTATTGTGGCAATAGCAGTCTGTAAAATGTAAACTGTAATACTGTAATCCAACATTACAGGAAGGCATCACCAACACTGTGTGGAGCTCCGAAGTATAGCATATACTATGGATGTGCTGTCTTTGACTTTGACCAAATGCTGTTTTTAATATGTTTTGTACAAAATAAAAAAAAACCTTCTTTTACTTCCGTTTAATTTCTCACCATTTGTCACATTACATTATTCGCCTACTGCACCATGTCTGAACTCTACTTCTACACACTTTCCCATTATTTTCATCCAGTCCACAAAAACATATTCTTCATGAAAAAAGAGAAATATATGTAGATATAAAAATGCAATGAAGAAAGAAGGAAGAAATAAGGTTCAATAAAACATGAACACTGGTCCGTATTCTCATATTGCCTTGTAGAGCTGCTCCGTCTAAAGGACGTTTCCATGTCGAGCCCTGATCATCACTGGAGGGTGAACAATGCCGTCGCCCTTTGTCGCTCCTTGAGCTCTATAACATGTGCTCAGATGAGAGAATGTCTGAAAGAAAGAAATAAAAGTCCTTTCACCTCGTTCCATTTTCTCCTTCTTCCTCATAATCCCTGTCACTAGTTGCCTCTTGAGTCCTCTCTACCCCTGTGTCTGTCCAGTCTCTCCTTCAGGTTTGGAAACGTGAATTCAAGGGAGCAAATGTTCTCTCTGATTTCATTTCTGTTTTTTTTTCCCTCAGTAGTCCCCCCCCCATCAGTCAGCCCTAGTTGTGAAGATTGTGGGGAAGTTGATGTCTCCTCTTCCCCCTCCTCCATTTCGATGGAGGAGCTGGATGAGGATCCTTCCTTGCTGCCTTCTCTTTTTCTGCACTCCTCTTTTCCTTCCCCTCCTCCCCTTCGCCCCCTTTTGTCTAGAAGGGCGAGTTGGGGGAGCGGACAGTACTGGCTGAGCTGATGGAGATGTCATCAGAGTCAGATGGGAGGCTGGGGCTTGGGGAAGGGTCAGAGCAAGTATCAAGGATCAGAGAGGGAGGGGCCATGGGCAGGCCAGGGAGGCAACTGGGTGGCTCCGCCCGTAGGGTTTTGGTTGTTGATGTTGTTACTGTCGTCATTATCTGCAAAGGTAGTAGCAGCTTCACATCCGGGTGGCGTCCTCGTCTGAGAACCTGCCCCTCCTTATCAAGAGAGGTGGCCTAAATAAGAGAAGAAGAAAGAAACACTGTGTTTAGATCAATGGATGCAGAGATGCAGCAGCGGTAATGGGACAAAGACGGCCACGACAGTGTGCAACTTATTTTAGCTGATTTAACTGGACAACGGAAAAAAATACTGGTAGAAATTTCTTTGCAGCCCAAGTCTATGATGCATGACATCATCTTATGAACATATGAACATGGACACTTCAACGAGTACATCTTTTTTATTAGAATGAGCAAAAATGAACAAAACACAGCAATCAAGAAAATTTAAAAAATCAACAAAATGAGCCAAAATGCTGAAATAAATCAACAAAAATGAAAAATTCTGCCCAAAAACATGTCAGACTCCTGGTATAGTGCACACAAACAGACGTCAGGCAAAGGAGCAGCTGTGTGAAGGCAAACAGGACATGAGCATCACATCAAGCAAAAGAGACAAAATGCAACAGGTGGAGAAACTGTCATTTCTTTGTAAAACCTCACAAAGAAATAGTTTGAAGAGAGAAACAGTGATTAACAACGGTGGGTGGTATTTGACTGTTGCACACCCAGAAAGGTTATTAGTCACACACAAAACAAGGCTGTATGAGCACTCCGTTCGCAGTGAGTGAGGGGTGAAAAGAGCACAAAGCCAAGCAAAGATCACGACACCAAGCTGTCAAAGCAGCACAGCGGCCGCCAGCAGCAGGGGAGCACATCCATTCCAGAGACAAATTTAGTTTTTCTTTTGATTTGTGGCTGCTTTATGACCATCTCAGTGGCCGCGTCTCTATGGAAACCTGTCGTACCTTATCCAGTACATGGCCGGGTGCTGGTAGAAATCCAACGACCCAGATCTCTGCATAGAAAAGCTGTCATCCAGCTGAACACAAAGAGAAACCATAATCAATCTGAACACCAAACAAACTTCACTCTCAACATCGCTATTACGAGGCTCCGTAAAAGAAACGTGTATTACTTGAAAGTCCAACAGAGTGGTTGATGTTTTCAGGAGTAGTGACTTACAGAGATGACTGACACTCCAGCGGTCGTGTCGTTGACCTTCGGACTCGTGTTGAAGTGTTTCTTTATCTTTCCTGCTACTGACAACTGGTGATCGTTCTCACATAGACCCTCGTCCTAAAGAAAGGACAAGATATGTTTTACTCAAACGTCAGTCTAAACTCTTTACCATGTCTTTAGGGTCAGGTTTCCCAGTTTTCAGTTTGCAACCCAACGTGGATCATGGACTCGCTGATATTGTGTCGTCACAAAGGCAAATACATGCTGTATATAAATTCACATTCCTAAGTAAAAGAGAAGAGCGTTTCTTAATCATCACTGCTCCTGTTGGTTTCCTAATTACTTTTGTTCATTTTTGTGCTTATTGTGTTGTTGTTGTTTTTTTTAACCCAATTTCAAAAGAGTTGTGATGAAAATAAAATGTAAATAAGACAGAATACAATGATAAACCCATATTTTATTCCCAATAGAACATGAAGAACATATCAGATGTTGAAACTGAGACACTTTACCATTTCATGGGAAATACAAGCTCATTTTGAATTTGATGGCAGCAACAAAATATAGGTTTATGAGATTTGCAA
This sequence comes from Pseudamia nigra, assembly GCA_029823295.1. Taxonomy (NCBI): domain Eukaryota; kingdom Metazoa; phylum Chordata; class Actinopteri; order Kurtiformes; family Apogonidae; genus Pseudamia; species Pseudamia nigra. The sequence goes on along the minus strand of JAQQAE010005631.1, from coordinate 12,861 downwards.
GTCATTGCCTTCTGTTTTTAATTACATTTTATTCGCATCTCAGCTTTTCTGTAATTGGGACTGCATTCATTTTGTGATTATCTTGATAATTTAGTTGATCTTTGTTCATTTTGGTTAATTTCTTGACAATTGTTTCATCTTGTACATTCTTTTGTTTGATTTCTTGGTCAGATTGTTAATTTTTCGAATTTCCCAGATTATTTAGATAAGTCTTGTTCATTTGGCTATTTTTCTTCATTTTTGATCGATAGGGGTTAATTCTTAACTAAGCTTACTTGTCAGCAAAAATGTCACAAATGTCATCTGGCAGCAGCTGATACATTCTGTTCCCAGCTGGTCAGGGGTTCTTTAATGTGAGTTGAATCAACATTGCTCGACAGTGGAATGCCAGAAAATGTATTTGTTATGGCTTGTTTTGATTCCAACAAGGTGCCATTTGTATTTTCTTCCTCTTTGAGTCACAAACTGACAAAGCTTGGGAGTTTGTAGGGTACATTACTAGGTTACTCACAGTGACCCAAGGGTGCTCTAGCACTTGCAGGGCGGTGTATCTCTGATCCACCTCCACCTCCAGCATGGATCGGATCAGTTCCTGTGTCACCAGATTAAAACGCCGGTAAATTTACATGTACGTCCACACAAACAGAGGATGTGTTTGAAGACAGACGTGCTCACCTTGGCTGTTTCAGACACGTTGTCCCAGTACGGCAGAGGAAACTCCAGCTGTCCCATCAGTATCTGGTCAAAGAGCACTTCTTGGTCATCACTGCTCCTGGAAACAGATGTTTATTAATGTCTCTATAAACAGACAGTGATGGGTTGAGGAAATCAGAAATGGTACTCAAGTCACAGAAAAACTATCCAAGTAATGAGAAAAGTGATCATGTGGACATTTGAGCAAGTTATTTATCTATAGGTAACAACGATGTAAAGTGCATGTCAATTGACATCAATAAGTGACAGCATCCAGAAAAAGGAAAATGAAAAAAAAAACATGATATTAAACTGTCAAAGAAATAACCTGACTTGCTTCTTGCAGGAGTTATTTCTTTTTTTGTTTATTTTTGTTCATTTACTTGTTCATTTCATGAATCGTTCCTCATTTTTTTGTTTTTTTTCTTGCTTTTTCTGTCCAGGTTTGTTCATTGTCTTTAATGCCTGTGATTACTTTGTTCATTTTTTGCTCATGTTTTGCTTATTTTGTTAATTTTTTGTGATGCACCTGATTTTTTTTTTTAGGTTTTTTTACTCATTTTATTGATTAGGCTGTTAGTTTTGTCAGTTCTCTTGATTGTATTGTCCATTTTTGCTCATTTTGTTCCTTATGTTTTTGATTTCCTTCCCCCCATTTTTAAAATTAATTTGCTCAATTTTCTGAAAATTATTATTATTTTTAATTTGTTTACTTGTGTCTAGTTCTATTATTTTGAATTACTTGTTAATTTTGTCATTTACTTTGCACATTTTTTAAATTTCCTGGACCATTATGTTAATTTTTTCATTTTCGTTAATTTTGTTGCTTATTTTGTGCGTTTTCTTGTAATTGACCTGATTTTTTACTTCATTTTTATTTATTTTGTTGCTTAGTCTGTTCATTTTGTTAATTTACTTGATTGTTTTGTTCCTTTTTTTGCTCATATTGTTGCTTATTTTGTGCATTTTTTTCTGACTCACCTGACTTTTTAGGTTAATTTTTAATCATTTGTTTTATTCATCACTGTGTAAAATAACTCCTACTCACTGAGGTGCAGTCACATGTAACTGAGCAGTAGTACATATTTACACACAAATGTAATGAGTAATACTTATGTATATGCAGTGGAGTAAATGTACTTGAGTGCTAGCCATTTCTGTAGACAGAAGTATGATCACTGATCCATTTCAGGGATGAATTATTGTGGGGGTTCAAACAGTGTGGAGTGAGGAGCTGTGGCTCACCCTCTAAACGGTGGGAAACCACACAGCAGGATGTAGGTGATGACTCCCGCTGCCCAGATGTCCACCTTAAGGCCATACCTGCACAAATATGGAATTACAGAAAAGACTTCAACACAAAGAACGACTATATACAGAAGAAAACAAGTGAACATGCATGACCACATTTTGAGAAATCCTGCTGTTCTTACCCTGTTTCTGCGATGATTTCAGGTGCTACATATGTTGGGGTCCCGCAGACGGTGTAGAGGGGTCCGTCCACCACTGTGGCCAAACCAAAGTCTCCCAGTTTCAGGCTCTTGCTGCCGTCGGCGTGTTCATACACCTGTCAAGAACACACAGATCCAGTACATGCTGTTAACAGCTACAGCGATGTTAACTGTGTAGCTTATTTTGTTCATTTTGGCTCGCTCCGTGGCTTATTTTGTTTATTGTTGCCAATTTGTAGCTTATTTTGGCCATTTTAACTCACCTTGTGGTATATTTTGGTAATTTTAGTTTATTTTGGGGCTTATTTAATTTATTTTTGCCTACTTCGTAACATATTTTGGCCATTTCTGCTAACTTTATAGCTTATTTTGTTAATTTTTGGTAAATTTCTTGCTTATTTCATCAATTTTTACTCACTTTGTGGCGAATTTTCTTGATTTTTCTCACTTTCTAGCTTATTTTGTTCATATTGGCTCACTTCATGGCTTATTTTAGTAACTTTTATTCACTTTGTGGCATATTTTGTTCATTTTTGATCACCTTCTAGCTTTTGTTCATTTTAGCTTACTTTGTGTCTTATTTTGGTCATTTATACTCACTTTGTGGCTTTTTTTTTACCTTTGGCAACTTTGTAGCTTATTTTGGTCATTTTTACTCACATCGTAGCTTATTTTGGTCTTTTGTATGTACTTTCTGGTTTATTTTGTTAATTTTTGATCACTTTGTAGCGTATTTCATTAATTTTGTATGGCTTATTTTGGTTATTTTTGCACATTTATACACCTTTCAAACACACACATAAATGCTGTTGAAACTGCCGTGATGTTATGATGTAAAACTGTGTCACTCTTATGTCATGAAACACTACACAGGAGTGTTGCTGCTTGGGTGATATGCAAGAAATGTGATGTGTTACTTAGTCATTACTGGGTCTATGCTAGTACTCATACACTGCAGGATGTTCTTTGCCAAAATAGTGAAAACATACTAGAGATCTGATTCATGGAGAGGGGACAGTACTGTTTACTTCTTGATGTAACCACAAGGGGGCGCAAAAGCCAGAATGTTTTCTAATGTTTCTACCAGTAACCCTTTTAAGCACTTTGAGTCATCCCTCTTACTGTTTGAATAGGTCAGGGATAAAAACGTACCTTATGATAAATGCTGTTTTATAGAGGTTATGCTTATTGGAGATTTGGTATTTAACTGCTGATGTCAGGCATTCAACCGGCTGTTTTTATGATAAATGTCTGCAGAACAGTAATAAAAGATACAATTTGATGGTGTTTTGAAGAAGCCAAGGATGAAAAACTGTAAAGATGCAGCCAGAAATCATGTTTTAAAGATGCATTCATATTACATTAGAATGAATCATGAGAGTCTAATTAAATAGCGTTAAGTAACAACAGCAACTGAAATGATCTAAATACACTAGTCAACAAAACATGATATAATAAGTGCAGTTTAATAAAATGTACGTTTAACTCTCCAATGAAACAGTTTTCCTTCATAGTTTACCATTTTTAACCATGAATTTGTACATGTAGGTAATCTAAAAACTGAAATTACTATTGTGTTTCAATTTTTTTTTCTTTTTTTCTACATTATTTTTGTTCATTTTCTTGACCAGTTTGCTTATTTTGGTTCATTTTGTTGATGGTTTTCTTCATTCTTTTTATTTTGTTGCATATTTTACTCATCTTCCTGATTATTTTGTTCATTTCTTTGGTTATTTTCCTCATTTTGTGAATTATATTGTTCTTTTTTTGTGAATTTTCTTGATTATTGGTATTCCTTGATATTTTCTTGATATTTTTTGGTCACTTTATGAACTGTTTTGTCCAGTTTGGTCATTTCTGTAAATTTTCTGGATTATTATGTCCATTTTTGTTATTTGTCTTTATTACTTTGGTCATTTTTGTTCACTATGTGGCTTTTTTGGTCATTTTGCACACTTTCTGGCTTATTTCGTTTAGATTTGCTCACGTTGTGCCTAATTTAGTTAATTTCTGCTCAGTTTGTGGCTTATTCTGGTCATTTGTACTCACTTTGTGGCTTAGTTTCTTCATTTTCTTGATAAGTTTGTTCACTTTTAGTTCCTTTTATAAAAAATCATGCATTAACAATTCACCAAAACAAAGTGTTCAATGCTCAAAATATCCAGAGGATCCAGATATGTTTGACTAAAAATGCCCCCACACTACAGGCCTGGTCGTTTTATTTTAGAGCAGAAATATTATATCTAGTTACATAATATGTCTCAACCTCAGCTCCTCTTATCAAAGATTAACAGCTGGAGAGAAAAGGAGCTGAAACCTGTTCACAAGTCAAATGGGAAATGTACATCCTTTGACATATCTCAGCGGGGAACATTTCGAAGCCTCTGCAGGTGACAGAAACTCATCTGTATCTGACGATGACATGTAAGGTGTGATTCATGGCAGCTGAGGGAACACCAGTGGGAGAAAGAGAAGATGATGAGAGGGTGAGGAGCTGGGAGGGGAAGAGAAGAGGGAGAAGGTAGGGAGGAGGTGTGAGGGCAGCGGGGATGAGTCATCTGTGACACAGAGCCAACATGGACTCACTTCAGTTCATTGTTCATTCAGAAAGACAGGGATGAGGGGAGGGGATGTGCTGCAGAGAGTTGTATGACCCTGTGTACTGTACATGCAGACCCAGTTTGTGTGATCCAAGGGTGTCGGGTTTGTTGGAACATTGAAGGGGACATTTTTAGTCAGACAGCACTGGATCCTCCTGGAAACTTTGGAAACATCCTGCAGATGTTTATGACGGGAACCAGAAAATGAAAAAAAATAATGAACAAAAATGAACAAAAGTGTGTAAAGTGAAGAACAAAATGAGCAAAAATGAACCAATCACTTGTGAAAATTAGTGAAAATTAACAAAAAAATCACAAAAATGAATAAAAGTGAGTGAAATGAGCAACAATATGGGAACAAACTTCACAATAAATTGATATTGTCGATTTTTACGGTAAATGTAAAGGATAAGATGCATAAGAATAAAGACTGAAAACCAGACTATTAAGTCATAATGAAGCATAGCAAGCAAAGGGATCAACAAAATGAACAAAATATGAACAAAATAATGAGGGAAATGAACAAAGGTAATAAAATACACAACAAAATTAACAAAAAAGAACTGATTAATTCTAAAAATGAACAAAACAACCAGGAAAATGAACAGAAAAGCACAAAATGAACAACAAAATGAACAAAACGAACCCACTTATTGTGAAAATGCAGAAAAGAAAAAAAAACTAAATAATCAGGAAAATGAGCAACGAAAGCCACAAAATGAAGAAAATTGAACAAAAAACAGACAAAGCAAAATCATCAAAAATAAACATTAAAAAATGAACAAAGTCACAAAATGGACAAATCAATCATTTACTGTAAATGAATAAAAATAAATAAATGATCAATAAAATGTAAAGGAAAGTGAACAAAAAGTCAAGAAAATGAACAAAAAATGTGCAAAATAATGAATTATTTCTAAAGCTGGTTCTTCAGATCTACTGTACATACTGTATATGTTGTTCACTCACCAGCAGGTTTTCTGGTTTGATGTCTCTGTGCACGATGTTGAGGCTGTGGAGGTATTTAATGGCGTTGGCCAGATTGTAAAGCATGCCACTGGCGTCTCTTTCTGTGTATCTGTTGGCTGAGGTGATGGCATCGAACAGATCTCCCCCCTATGGACAAACCGTGATGGAAGGCACACGGTTAGCGTTAAGGACTCTGTTACCGCTCACACACACAAAACCTGACAGATTCAAGTTGCTTGTCTTTTCTGAGTTGGGCGCTAGAAAAGTAGATTTAGAAGTAAGTGTTTTTGTGCACTCAGCAGGTAAAGGGATAAACCGTGTCCTCATTTCTCACCATGGTCGAAAACATTCCCTCCCACTATTTGCCACTATTTCATTTAAACATCTTTCTCTAGTCATCCTTTCCCTCTATTTCTGTACAACTGCCATGTTTTTCATTCAGTTTGAATTTCACCCTCCTCTCACCTCTCTTGCTTTCCCTCTGGGTTCCTTTCTATCTCTCTCGCCTTGACTGGACTAAGTGGAACAGCAGCTTAAAATAGGGCTGAATCTCTCTCTTCCTGTGCACACATTCAGACACACTGTCAATGCCTGACCTGCAACACTTATTTAAATATGAAAGCTGTCAAATGCCACAGCTCAGCCACAAACCAATGCTTATATACTTAAAATGCATGGCCAAATGTACACAGACACCATGTTATAAGCATATGTGATTGCTAAAAATTGCTGTTGCAAAAGTAGAAACATTAATCATCTGTTGCCCCTACTCTTTTGGGAAGGTGTTTGAGTCATGGCTGCTTCTAATCAGCTTCTAATCAGCTCCACCAAATGTAGTGAGCGCATCCAAAATGCATTGAATGAGTTTGTTGTCAAAGCTTGGTGCAAGCCAAACACATGTTTAGAATACACTCAGCCATGTATTCAACCACTTCTCTCTTGACTTTCCTTTCAGAACATCCATCTGTTTCTCCCTCACGGCCCATGTCATTCTTGCAGTGACACTTTCCACCTCATTCACCCTCCTACTTTGGACACACTCACACGTACACACTCTTCTCCCACAGATTGCCACTCATCTATATTCTGTAGTACTCTACAGCTCAACACCAACAGATGGATCACATTCTTGGCTCCTGAATTATGCACAAACATTTCTTGAGTCATAGAGCAAGAGTGAAGACTGAAAAATGTGAACACACAAGCGCTTGAGGCCACAATCCAATTTTCTCGAACCCACACTGTGTGACTGGTTGGAATTCATCATTTGCTTCACTGGTTGAATATTGCTGCGCCGACTCTGTCACTGTTTCTGCCTTCCTGCTCCTCTCTCTCAAATTAGAGATAATGATCACCATCATAAAAAACCATGAGAGGCAAAAAAGCAGAACGGCACCAATATACGGATGGAAATACACCTATCATTATCTCAGTTAAGTCTAATCTCCCAGTCTGTCCCTAAGTAGAACAAATGACACGCAACACGTAAGAATACATATACGCAATAACAGCCGCTCACCTTGACCAGCTCCATGACCAGATAGAGTTCGTTATAAGTGTCGACTTCCTCAATAAGGAGGACAATATTTGGGTGTTTCACCCTGCGCAGGATGGCCACCTCATTCTGGATCATGTGCTCCTGGAAAGAAGATAGAAATTAGAAGTAAATGAAAGCAGGAGAAAAATGAAGCATATTTAACATTGAAAGATATTGGAAGATGCAGTGTGTAGGATTTAGTGGCATCTGGTGGTGAAGTTGCAGATTGTAAAACTAGAAAGCACTCAGAGAGAGTGAACCTCTGCCAAGGCGGCTCAGTTTCTCTTCATAGTGGGATACAACAATGAAAACAAATGATAAAGTTATACAAATTGTCGGTTTAATGATAGTTTATAATTAGTTCTATAGTTATACATGAAAAATAATATCTCCATGATGGTGGTTTTCTTCTGGATCTAGTTCCGTCAATGTTGAAGATTCATCAAACCTGTGGACATGCTACTGAATCAGCAGACTTTCCACTACAATTTGGTGTCAGTTGCATGTCTGTAGCTTTATTGCAATATTGGCAATATTTTCTGGGTGTTATTTGTGGGGTTACAAGGACAAATGTTTCACGATGGTGAAAAATCTTTTTAAAATCTTCTGGATCCAGACAATGATCCAGATCACTCCCAGAATCTAATCGATTGGTCATTGTGCCATTTCTGACTTACCCTGAAAATTTCATCCAAAAAAACCAACACCAACAAAAACATCCATTTCTGTAAATAGATACGTCCAAATCCAACACACTGCCCATTTAAGTTCCCATGTGAGCACACTTGGGAACAAGCACACTTGTGCTTCTTGGCGTGTAAAGTATTCATAGTGTGTGTTTACCTTGCCCCTGCATTTGCCTTTGTTGATAATCTTCAGAGCGTACTCCCTGCCTGTGGAGTGCTCCACACATTCCCGGACAACTGCAAAGTTGCCGTCTCCTAACATGCGGCCAACCTTGTAACGGTCTGATATATAGGACGGCACAGCAGGAACCTCATCAACTGGAGCTTCAGCTGCAGCGAGGAAGAGGAAGGAGGAAAGAAGGAGGAGGAAGAAGGAAGATTTAGAGCAGCTGGAAACTGGAAATGTGGATCAGTTGTTCAGCAGTGCCTGGTAAACTTTAGGAGGTCCTCTTAGAAATTCACGTTGCAGACCCAAAAATTGAGACATACGAGTAGTAGTTCATAAATATACAAGTTAGTCTACATTATTTTCTTTGATTTAGTTTCTTTTCTTGATTATTTTGCTCATTTAGTCTCGTTTTGCTCATCTTTTTTTCACATTTCAAACATTTTTGTACAATTTGGGGGTTGTTTTGTTCATTTCTACTAGCTATTGGGATTATTTTTGTTAGTTTTCTTCATTATTTTGTTCAATTTTTTTCATTTTGCTCAGTTTTTTGCACATTTGACATATTGTTGTACAATTTGGGTGTTATTTTGTTCATTTCTGTCCAATTTTGTTCACTTTTACCACTTGGTTAATTTTGGTTAATTTTCTTGATTGTCTTGTAATTTTTTTATTATTTTGCTCATTTTTTTGTTGAGATTATTTTGATATAGATTGTCTTGATTATTTTAATAATCAAGACAATTTCAGCAATTTCTTTGTTTTTGGGGGGTTATTTTTGTTCAGTATCCGTTTTTGCTACTTACTTTGCTCATTTGTGTAAATTTTTTTGCTTATTTGTTCTTTCTGTCAACTTTGCGCTTATTTTATTAAATTCTGTGGATTTATTAGGCTATATTGCTCAGGTTGTCAAATTTGTGGTTTACTTGCTTGATTTTATTAATTATTTTTTTAAATTATTATTTTGTTCATTTTTTCTCATTTAGCTCATAATTTTGTTCATTTTAGGAAATATTTTGTTCATTCTTGCTCAGGTTTGTTCCTTTCATCAACTTATGTATATAAAGTACAAACTAATGGACATCTCAGAGCTGCCCAATTAGAAATATCACAGGCTGTGTTCAAATAAAACCTGCACACTTGGCTTCATTTACATGTACTGGTGAAGTGACGATCACATGCCCTGTCACAGTTAATGAAGACGGCAAGAGGAAACATAAATGTGAAGCCAACCGAAATCAGAATTAAATAAGTATGAAATCAATATTCAATTAAATGGCCATTAATGGATAATGAGTGTAATTTAGTCCCACTTAGTCTTTGAAAAGTTTAGATTAAACTTGTCCCTGAAGAAACAATTAAGAAAAACTTAAATGACATTAAAAAAATGGTGTAAATTGACTGGTTTGTGGGTCTTCACAGTATGTTCCAGTACATGGTTATTTGTAAAATTAAAGTTAGAAGAAACAGAAGACTATCAGGACAGATGGAATATGTGAGTCAAAGAGCTGCTGAGGACAAAGTATACGAAGGGAGAAAAATACTAAAGGTCATAGACGTGATTCAGACATGCGTGATATTTTCAAGTACATATCCTTTTCCCATTGATGGGCAAATGAGATGTTCCTGTTGTTTTCATCTTCCTCACCTTCAGTAACAGGCCCGTCGCTGTCTTCTACCGAGTTGGACACTTTTGCAGAAGACAGAGAGCTGGACGAGCCCTGGGACCCCTGCAGAGGACAAAAGAAACTTATTTTTAATTATAGGATTATTTTAGCCCAAATAGTCCGCAATGTACTTTACTCTTAATAGAAAAGGATTAGACTGTCTTTGGTGATTGCTTTGTTCATTTTCATGTGTTGCATCTACACTTCTAGTGAAAAGTTTGGACACACCTTCTCTTCCAGTGTATTTCTTGATGTTTGTTTAAAATACATTATTAATAATTGTTAATGTGCTTAAGACCAGGGATTTTCAACTGGTTGTGATCCAGGGACCACCATTCTGACTGGGAAATAACCTGAGACCACTGGTGTTCAGTATGACGACAGATGTTGGGATAAGTTTTTTTCTTACTTGCTAGTGTAATTTCTGGGTGTGGCAGATAGGGACAGTTTCATATCATTCTTTGGCTCTATGCTTGCCCTGTACTTAATCTCCAGGTATGTCAGTGTGGAAAATCCACTCTCACAGAGACATGTAGTTGCAAAAGGTAAAAAAACAGTTGAATGCTTTTGCTGCAAGCGTTGACAAGCTTCGACTGCAAGCTGTTCAACAGCCACCTCTGCTGCTGGCTTTTTCCTTACTAGAAACCGATTCACGATGGTGCTTACTAGACATTGAAACTACAAGGCCAGGGACTACTAGCAATGCCTTCCCGGACCACCAGTAGGCCGTGGACCACTAGCTGAAAACCCCTGCTTCAGACCATCAGTTGTCTTGTGCAGAGGAAAGATGGATGCAGTCAACAGCCCTATTAACGCTGCTACAGCTACAGTACAAATAAATATTATGACAAGAAACACTCAGTTAAATAAGGAGAAAAGACAGTCCATCATTACTTTAACACATAAAGGTCTGAAAAATCTCAAGAACTTTGAATGTGTCCCAAAGTACAGTTGCCAAATCCATCAAACACTGTGATGAAACTGTCTGTCATGAGGACTGATGCACGATGCAGGAAAGGAAGATCAAGATCTACCTTTGCTGCAGAACTGCCAGCCTCAGAAATCGGGGACAGTCCTCATGAAAGCCAGTTTCATCACAGTGTTTGATGATTTCGACGACTACTTGGGGACACAGTCAAAGTTCTTCAGATTTATCAGGTTGACGTTCATTTCTTAAAATAATAATGGACTATGTTTTGTTTTTACTTAACTGAGCATTTTTTGTGATAAAATGAATCTATACATTTAAGGAGAAGGTGTGTCCAAACTTTTGACTAGTTGTGTAGGTACAGTCCAGTCTCATCCTTAAAAATCCTTAAATCTGGCTTTGTTTTCATGTCTGTCTGTGTTTTGCACACAATGAGCTCGCAAGAAGAGCCAGAACAGCTTTCCTAAATCCACTGAGCCCAAAATAAACGAGTTACGCACTCAGCAGCCACCTGTGTGTCCCCAATGGACAGATCGGTGTGTCCCACTAAGCCCCTGTCCATTCATAACGACACCCATCCTGTCTAATTGCATCTTCCTCACTACTACCTGTGATTAGACATAAAACACAGGTTTGGGTGACACTAATGAAGGTGGGTGAGTGCTGTCTGTCTTCAGGGTGGTATCTGCATCTGAGGACAAAATCTTATTACTCCGTCTACCTCGTAACCTTGTGCCTCGTTGTCATGGCAGCAACAGTGATGGAGCACGAGGATGCAGCGAGGACTCTAAATGAGAATCTAGCTCCCTTTATTTTCCTGTCCACCTCTCTAATCTCCTCTCCGCCAGGATCCTGTTGGCTTCCAACTACAGTTTGACAACTCGAGTGTTAGTACTCTCCCTCCTCAGATCATTTATGTATTTTTAAGTGGAATTTCTGTGGGAGGTGATCGACACAGAAGATGTTCACACACATAGATGTCACTCTCAGGCTCTTGTTATCTTCTAAAACAGTGGTTCAGGACCCAATAGTGAGTCATGGACAAGTGTATGGTTATACATTTAATTGCTTTTTGTCTGATGTTGGACTTTTATTTTGGTGCGGTATGTGTTGCTATGGTCACACAGATGTTGGAGTTTGCATTATATTATGACTGTCATAAATATTGCCCGTTTTTGTTCATTGTCTGGGTGGTTTTGTGCATTATGCAGAAATTGTGAAGACTATTTAATTAATTTTCAATTTTGTTAATTCTTTTTATTACTTTTTCTTTTTTTTCTTATTTTTGTTTATTTTGTGGATGTTGTGTTAGTTCGGGTGATTATTTTGTTAACTCTTGACCATTTTAGTACATTTCTTATTATTTTGTCTCCTGAATCTGAATGAAAAGCTATTATTAGAGACATGATCAAACTAGTGCTGAACAGATCGAAGCCCACAGCCAACACAAAGTCACGAATATGATCAAAGGTGGCAAAAAAACCCTGTCTTATCTTCTTTTTTTTTAAAGGTGTTAATCCTATCACCATTTCTTACTAATGTCCTGTTTTTACCTTGAGCAACTGGCAGATGAAACTCAGCCAAGGATTGACATGGTTACAATTTGTCTAAAAAATGTCTCTGCCAGGTGCACATTTCCCCACATGCACTTAAGATAATGTGATTCATGAGTCAATCTTAATGTTCAACTTACTTTGAACCCACTGAAAGTAATATAGCCGCTAGTTTAACCAGTCCACATCATGGCTGGCTATGACACTTTATATATTTCTCTTTCATCTTTTGCTTTGCAGCCAGTTTGACTTACATTGGATGCTCTCATATTATAAATTCATACAGCGCTGTATCTTGCACCTATTAGTCTGAACTCCCTACTGGAGGTGAGCATTTGAAGTATGCATGTGTGACATTACATAACAGTATTTCGTGGATGTGGTGGAGCTTCATAAAACAATTCTTCACAGCATTTGAAACTGTGATGTATTACATCAGATACATTCCTTCCGGTTTCCCAGCAGCATCTCATTCTGTGGCCATAACTATTAAATATAAACAAGACTAGGAATTGATCCCAGGCAGAGCATAAAGGAAAATCCTCTGTTGTGTGTGTGTGTGTGTGTGTGTGTGTGTGTGATTTTCTTTTATTAACAGTGGGATCTGCATT
>JAQQAE010005630.1:1992-17428 GCA_029823295.1 Pseudamia nigra | reverse complement strand
TTTAGATCTTTGAGTCCATCTCATGAAAAACGGGATCAAAAACAAAAGTGTTGCGTTTATATTTTTGTTGAGTGTATATTCCTGTTGAATGACACCAGGTATCAAATCCACATCAAGTTCACCTTAAAGAGCAGGTCTGTGTTAATGATAGATCCAAAAATTGTGATTAAGACTGATTACTACCGTATATACAGACCAAGTTCTGAGCTGAAGTACTTTGTAAACATATTGCAGCTCAAAATTAGAACATCAGAAAGCGATACAAGAAATCGCCCAAACCTATGGTGTTTTAATAATTTGAGGCCAAACTATTGGCAGTAGAGACTGACAATTTGGGAATCATTCCATTAAGAAATGAATCCACAAACAAGGCAGTGTGAGGGGGTCGTGTGGCAGCCCATCAGTCAAGTGACACGGAATGACCCTGAGTGCAAACACACAGGTTTCAGCTTTGGCAGAGTAGTAATCGACGTCGCTACATACTTCATCCACAGACATGGTTGGGTGAGGTGGGTGGTTGTAGATACGCTGGAAGTAGCTATTTGCTTCGTCGTCGATCTCCTTACTAAAGTGCTGGTTTGCCTCTGGCCACACCTGAGAAAGGTCAGCTGGACAAAAAAAGTAGCACTTTAGTCCGCAATGCCATTTGCTTAGTTGCACATATAATGAGCATTTAGCCATTGATATGTCAGACATTCTAACCCATCTAGTCAGGTTAGATATCTTGTGAAAGGCATAAACGAAAATAGACAAATGACTAAAGTGGGGCTGTCAGTGTTAAGGCCCATTTATACTCTATGCAAGTGAACTGTATCAAACGTCGCTGATATTTATCCTCCAATGCGTACTTTGTTGATGTGGATGTACAGTCCATCCACTACAGGACAGTGTGGAGTTCAGACTGTCCTCTAATGTTTAGTTACATTACATTTATAGCTGAAAATACAAAGCAAAATCATTTTTGTCATGAGTCATTATGTGTCAAACATTTTATTTGCTTCCTCTAATGATCTGGTTCATCTTTAACTTTTTCCTCCATTATTAGGCCATTACGGCAAATAATCGAACCCGTGCTGGGGTTTGACATGTTGCTACGGTAACTAGTGTCTCCTGTGGAGTCGGACCTTCATATCTTCTATTTATTCAATATGTTCATAGTTTTACCTGAGAGTCACTCAGTTGTGGTGTTTGTAGTAGCAGTTAGCTAGCTTTCCCTAAGCTCCGCTGCCATTCGTACAGATACGGTTGCATCCAGTTTTTGGCTCCAAGGTGACACTAATATATACAGACCATTTCTGTTAATCTTTCGGTGTTTGTTGCGTTCTGTTCTTCTGCCACATGAGCTGTACTGCGCTAGAGCACACCCACCCGGTGGCACTGCACCGTTTTCTATGTTAAGGACGGATCCTTAAGTGCCTCGAAAAACGTAGCAAACATGTAACATAATACACGCTGAGCCTGGTCGGAACTGCCCCCTCTGTATGAGTATGACGACTCGGCGTAGAGTATGAAGGGACCTTTACCAGACAAGGAATGGAAGACTGATCTGTGTTTCCTCTGACCCAAAAATTTAGGCTGTGCCACATTTCAGAATGCACCCATTTCTCACACGTCTGCTTTAAAACTCAAGATTAAAAAAATATCAAGTCATCAGTTTGGTGTGAAACACACCGACAGACACAATGGTGGGATTTAAAATGATTGTGTTTTGAGCCCACATCTGGTGGATGCAGAGGAGACACAATGCTGAGCTGCACAGGGCGGCGCTCTCAGTCACCACCGCCACCACTTACAGGCCTTCATCTTACTCTGCTGAAACGTGGGTGGGTTCAAGCCCGGTGTGCTCATCTTCCTGGTGCTGAACGGATCAGTGCTGACTGCTGGCATCCCCAGACTAGAACCAATACCAGAACCAATGCCTGGGCCCAAGGGTCCTGGAAGACCAAAAAAAACCCTCATTTCAATCTACACACAAACTTATATGAGCTATGAATTGTTACATGGTGGCTTCTGGCTCAATGTAACATTTGTTGTTTGTAAAAAAAGAGCATAGTACCGGAGGAGTCCATACCCGGGAGCTGTGAGGACAGGGTGCCAATGCCCCCAAATGGTGTGCTGGGGTTGGGGTTGGACAGTGGTGGGAAGGCTTTTGCTGGGGACTGGGGGTTACTGAACGCTGAACTCAGGGATGTGGGGAAACCCTGCATGCTCTGAGTGTGGGAGGTGGCAGTGCCTCCCAGGTTCAGCGAACCCATCCCAGACAGAGGATCCATCTGGAGGAGGAGACAGGTCATGTAGAAACAAGAGAGAAAAAGAAAAAAAGATACACTGCAAAAATCCAGCTTGAACACATACAGAAAAGGTATCACACTGTATTACAGCAACTGCCAAATATAGTTACAATATATATAAGATTTTTTTTTCCATACAACTCATCTTCGAGTAAAGCTACCTGCACAGGAGAGATGGCATCCAGGCTGCTGGTGCTGGGGGCACGACCCTTTGGCATGACACCTGGTGGAGGCTGCCTGGCTTTGTTCATTACGTTGCTGCAATTGGCAACCATGGTCAGGATGGTCTCTGACAGCTCCTGGGATACACTCCTGGAGATGCATGTTTAAAAAAAAAAAAAAAAAGGTTCAAAAAAAACACATTCCAGGAAAGTTTAAATTATTATAAAACCCTAACCTTCAAGATCACAGAGTAAATAGGGTTATTCGTGTCTTCTGAATGAGCTGTACATATGAATTTCCCGTAAAGGGATAAACACAGTTTACTGTGTTTACAAGGAAAGAGCCATTCAACCGAGCTGTAGTGCAAGGCATCTCACCCAGCACACGACTGTAGGCAGGCCAGCATGGTGGCTAAGGTCTCTGGGGGCAGCTGGGCACTTTTGGGCTGGTCCTTGTCTGGAGCCAGACCACCCATAATGGTTGGGCAGCGCCTTTTAAGGAATGTTACACAAGCCTGGATAAAAGGTTCCTGACAGATGGACAAAAAAATACAAGTATTACAGGTTGTTGTTCTCACACGGGGTGTGTAAAAATATATCAAGTTACTTCAGTTCAAAAAAGGATTACCCCATGCTCTCTAATTTTGTCAGTCAGCCATTTATCAAGTTTGAGGTATTCACGGCGAGAGGCAAGTGCAGCGAGGTCAATAACAAAGGCAAATGGAGTACCATTCAGCAGCATCGATAACGACTAGAGGGACAAAATAAAAATAAAGACAGCAGTGTTTGAATGACAGATACTCAACATGTTTAATGTGGAAGAAGGACAGCCATGAAGTCAATTCGACATCGTTGAAAGCAATGCCATGAATGTTTCCATAAGGCTGTCAAGATTAATCAATTTGCATGATTAATTAAGATTAAAATTTTTAATGCGATTAATGCACAGTAACTCATTAAGGACAAAGTGGTGAAATCTTCTGGTCCATTTGACCCACGTCACTGACAACTTCTTTAGTATTTACTGCTTCAAAGTCAATTTAAATGTAAAAGTATAAGTCTTTACACATTTTGAAACAAATGACATTTGTGACTGATGAAAACAATGAACCAAAAACATGTCGATCAGAACATTACAGGGGTTCTGTTAAGTTCTACAAAGCAGCTGGAATTTACTTTAGTTACACAAGTTTAAATTAGGAACAAAATACACATTTTAATTAAGTCATTTTAGTCAAGTGTTTTTACTCCCACAAAATGAAAAACAATGAATGTGTATTAGTCATGATCAATAGAAATTCAGTGACCCCGTGATTAATCAGATTAAATTTTTAATCGTTTGACAGCCCTCGTTTCTGTAGTTCTTTAGTATCGGCTGATATTCAATAAGTCTGTTTAGCAGCATTTAAAGCCCCTCAGACCCAATGACAATGTTCTCAAACTAAACTCATGTTCCAGTAACAGATCAACAGGACATAGTTCGAACCCCCTTCAGCTTTTCCGTGACAGTAGTTTTACACCGATTTCACGTGTTCCGGCATCATGCGACGACTCTGCCTCGGCTGCAGGTCGACTTCTCAAAAGGTTAAAACATCTAATGAGTTACAACAAACCTTCAAGTCCTGGGCAACATCCAGGATGCGAGACAGCTTGGCCTGGTCGTACTGCTCTCCTCTCATGTACCACTCAGCCATCGAATGCATAATCAGCTGACGAATGGAAGGAGACTGACCCTAAAAAAAAAAAAAAAAAGACAACGGTGTATAACCCGGAAGACAAATGCTATAGGTCCAAGAATGAAGAAGAACTCTGAAGAGTTGAATGCCAACCTGTCCATGCCAGGCATAGTGCAGAATGATGGCAGAGTTGGGGTGGTTACCCAGGAAGATAGGCATTAGGGTTGAGATGAGCTCATGGCGAAGCGTGTGCCAGGAGGTGGAGATCTGCAGCAGCGCCAGCACCAGCATGTCGGGGCAGTGTTTGATGGGGAAACTGAAGAGCTGCTTCACCTGCTCATACTGGCCCACCTCAGACAGACGCAGCAGACTCTCCACCAGGTCCAGACTTTTCCTGTGCCGAGACGCCAACACCGTCACACGCTGTGGTGTCCCAGCAACACGTCAAAGCCGCTGGAGGCTCCGAGCCATTTACAGGCATGTGCACGTACAAAACCACGGCAAAAACATTTTCTAGGTTTTAACCCTCGTCTGCTGCTCAGGTCAAATTGACCCTTTGTCATATGTGTAAAGAGGAGCTGTGGGGTGTGGAAACACCAGGGAGTAGAATCAGTACTGGAGTAAAAGGAAGTAGAAGTACTCATAAATAAAGTACTTGAGGTAGTGAGTAACTTTATATCACACAACAGAGACATTTCACCTTTTTTTGGGTGATTTGTTCATTTTATTTATTAACCTTGTTTTGCTCCATTTCATCACATTGTTCATTTTTGCTCATTTACTTGATTTTTTTTCTTCCTTTTTGCTTATTTTTTGGTTCATTTTGTTGCTTATTTTTGTTCAACTTGTCCATCCATCCATCCAAACTTGTCCTTTGTTCATTTCGTGGATAGTGTTGCTTTGTTTTGTCGATCTTATTTGGTTCCATTTTCTTCCTTTTCTGAAGGATTTTGCTCATTCTCTTGGATGCTTTTCAGTATGGAGAGGATTTTCACCCTTATTTTATTTTTCCTTCAATGGTGTTCATTTTTAAGTACTTTGTTTGTTTTGGTGATGATTTTGTCTCCCCCCCACCCTCAACACATTTTCTCTTTACAAATATATGACAAAGGGTCGGTTTGACCTCAACACCACACAAGAGTTAAGTACTACTACGAGTGGGGCTCCTTACCAGGTGGCTATCTCCCTGTTGTCATCCTCCGGTGGGGCTTTGAGGATGTCGATGGCCACCGTGTGGCAGGGGTAGTCAGCGAAGCAGAACACCTCCGGGCTCATCAGGGAGTGTTGAATGAATGACAACTGAACACATTGCACCAAACAAGGAGACCTTAAACAGGCTCGACGAGCTCATCTCACTGCACACACACACTTCCAGAATTTCCTTTTAAAATCATGCTCATTTACTCCAGTACAAGCATCATGAAGTTCTGTAAACTTTTACCTGTCCCTCTGCGTGTTTCCACGGCCGATAGATGAGATCGACGGGGAACACCTCCAGTCCCAAACCCCGCTGAATGCCATACACCACGATATGGAGGCCTTTACTGTCTCGAATTATAAAGCCTGGGTGATCCAGTTCATAGGTCACCTCCTTGAAGTTCAGATTGGGATTCTAAACAACAAAACAGAACAAATGTTTCACAATGGGAAAAAGACACTAGTTCTATTAACATACACACTACACAGTGTCCCAAAAAAAAAATAAAAAAATAAAAAAATCAAAACTGAAAAGTGACACTACGACGTCTGTGTGTTCGTGACTTAAAAAGGTCGTGTTTAACTTAGGGCTGTTAATGCGTTAATCCATTCACATGATTAGATTAAAATTTAAATGCAATTAACGCACAATAACTCAAAGGAAAAAGTGCTGAAATCTTCTGTCACATTTGACCCACGTCACTGCCAACTTCTTTAGTATTTACTGCTTCTAAGTCAATTTAAATGTAAAAGTCTTTGTACATTTTGAAACAAATGACCCAAATGTAAATAAAAATAAATATATAAAAAATAAATCAAAAAACATGATCAGAACATTCCAGAGGTTCTGGTAAGTTCTACAAAGCAGCTGGAATTTACTTTAGTTACACAAGTTTAAATTACAACAAAAATACACATTTTAGTCAAGTGTATTTTTGCTCCCACAAAATGAACAATGATTCTGTATTAATTGTGCTTAATCAAAGTTAAGCCACAGTGACCCTGTAATTAATCAGATTAAAAATTTTAATCGTTTGACAGGCCTAATTTAAAACTTTAATCTGTTGAGCAGTTTGTTTTCTGACCATAACGGTCATTTATGTATAATAAACTGAATGTGATGGATCACATCTTACATGTACCATCTAAATGTAAATATGCTGCTTTTTCCAGAACTATTTCAAACGTCGAGCCCGTTTAGATGCACACGACAGCGATGATCATTATCTCATCTCTGGAATCATCGTTATTCAAGTGATCGTGCTTTATGTGATTATGAGAAATCAGATTAACACACCTGGATTTCTCCCCAATACGCCTATGTATACCTATTAATCTGATTAAATTCATTGTTTCACATCTACACGTGTAGGAAGAAAAAAATTCAGAAATTGGATGCGACATCACGACACGGAGCAGAAGAAAAAGACAACGCGTGAAGCAGAGGAAAGTCTAAATAAAATGTAAACCTTCAACATCTTCCATCTCCTCGACAGGAGAAATACAGAATGATTTGAAATTTGAAAAAGATTTGATTTGAAAACAACACGAAGACGAGTGTGACGTCACCACATATGTACGTACTCTGAAAGTAATCTGATAACTGACTGAAACATGTGAACCGGGGTTTTCACTTATCACATTTCTACAGTGTACAAATCCCAGTATTACAATAATCTGATTACTCCTCGTGATGGGATTTCTGTGGTCATGTCAACGGGCCCAGTAAAAGAGCGAACAGACACGATTCAGCACAACTTACCACTTCTTTGACAACATCGATGAGAACCTCGACATTCCACGTTTGCGCCTGTGAACCATCGTTCTTATCCTTCCCGTCACTCCAGATGCCACTTCCTGGAGCAGAAATGGACTGGGAAAAAAAAAAAAAAAAAGACCAGAACAAAAAGCTCAGGTTCAGATGCACTGACAAGGCCATCAAAGCACAATGCAGGTCTTTGAGTCAAAACATTTTACCACCCCCACGATGACCATGGATAACATTTCACAATCCGTCTACCGGTACTCCTTTTGACATAAATGTGAGCACAGTGGTACCTTCACTGTACGAATGCTTCCCTCTAAGAAATATTCACTATGAAGAATATTTTGGACAAAAATGCGTCCTGGTGTCCGCATAAAATATTGCGGTATGAAAGGGACAGACATGGAAGTCAACTACTTCTGTTGGTTTTAATTGGCGGCAGGCACCAGACTTAACAGGTGCATTACTGCCACCTACTGGACTGGAGTGTGGTGCAGTAGATCAGCAGCCGGAAGTGATGTAAACAGTCAACACAATAACCAACAACACGTGATATGGCTGAATGTTAACCGCTAGTTGCTTAATGTCCCCACTACAGAGCCATGCTGTTAGCTCAGGAGCTAACAACACAGCTCCAGAGCTGTCAGTGGCTGACTGTGGTTGCCGTTTTGTTAACCGAGAGGGACCTACCACCACAACACCGTTGCTCAGCGTGCTTACAGCTACTGTTCTTAGCCATCAACACAGCTCTGTGTTGATGGCTAAGAACAGTAGCCACAAGCCTACTGTGGCTAAGCTAAATCGGCACCCAGTGAGCCGAGACACACAGCTAACTAGCTGTTAGCACTGTCACGCCAACGCAAAACAAACCACATTATTTTCACACACCAAAGCATACAAAACACTTGCCAACACGACATTTCATGTCCCAGAAGTTAATGTCATTCACTCTCGGTTCTCAGATCCCAGACGAGTCCTCAATTGTTACGAGTGCAACCTCTCGGTTAGCTTACGAATGCTACGATTCCATTCCCGGACACCGAGGCCGGGCCCGGCACCCCGTGAGCTGAGACACAGCGTCAGCCATGTCATAAGTCAAGGTAAGAAGACAATATAGATCATTTTTACAACTACCTTCATGCTTCCTTTTCATATAATAAATAAATGTTGGTGTATAGGTGTGTAATATATACTTTATATGGGAGTTTGTGGGTCCTGGAACAGATCAATATTATTTGCATATATTAATATGGTGAAACCCTGCCCGGTGTAAGAAATATTTGCAGTGCGTGCGTCACACCATACCGGATTAATTTCGTACACCGAGTTACCGCTGTATAACAAGCTACAGATGGCAGGTGGCCTGAGAACTCCAGGTACAAATGTAGGACACTCACCTGTAGTGGGATTCCATCAGTCAGACCAGAGTGGGTACGCGCCATCATGCCCAGGACCCTGGCCACCTGGCTGGCTGTCACCTCTCTTACCCCATACTGGAGGATTATGTTTCTGCACTCGTCCACACTGAGGAGGACAAAGACAAGGACACCATAAGGGCTACGTTAAGGGATCAAATGTACAACTTCATAATCTCTAGACTCCGTTCAGGACGGGACACATTTCAAAATCTATTGCAAACAGTGAAAAGAAAAAATAAAAAGAAAGTCAAGAGTCGATCGGCCATCTAGAATAGAATATACATCAACTCTGCAAAACCTGTGTTTAGTGTTGGTCACTTACGAGCCCAGCATGGAGCAACGTTTTTCCACGACTACCTCTAACTCAGCCGTGTCAAACTATGATCTAAATCATCTACAGCTACACACACACACACACACATCAGCCCTGACAAACATTAATGACTTGCAGAAATAAATTTAAAACATCATTTAAAACCAGGGCTGTCAAACGATTAAAATTTTTAAATTGGATTAATCACAGGGTCACTGTGGATTAATTTCAATTCATCACAATTAATACCATTTGTTGTTTTTCATTGTGGGAGTAGAAACACTCACGACATAATGTGATATACACACACACTCAACTAAAAATGACTTATTTTCCATTAAAATGTGTATTTTTGTTGCAATTTAAACTTGTGTAGTAAAGTAAATTCAGCTGCTTTGTAGAACTTAACAGAACCTCTGGAATGTTCTGATCAACATGTTTTTGATTCATTTTCATCAGTAACTAATGTCATTTGTTTCAAAATGTGTAAAAACTTATACTTTTACATTTAAATTGACTTTGAAGCAGTAAATATTAAAGAATTTGTCAGTGATGTGGCTCAAATGTGACAGAATATTTCATCACTTTTTACTTGATGTATGAGTTATTGTGTGTTAAAAACTTTAATCCAATTAATCACGCCAATGATTAATTGGATTAATGCATTAATTTTGACAGCCCTTTTTAAAACAGTTTTACTCCTTGGCCTTCGATCCAGCGTGAGACATTGATCTTATTTGCCATTATTGTTTTATTGTATGGATTTTATATTATTTCTATGGCTTGTTGTTTTCATTGTGTGACCTTCTGTTTTATAGCGTCAGTGAATCTTTGTTGTATTTTCTTGTTTTTATTTCTCAGAGTTATTGCTTGTTTTGTGTGTGTTTGATCTCATTTGTCCCTGATGTTCAGCACTTGGTTTCAGCCATGGTTGTTTTAAAGTGCTTTATAAATATAAAGCTAATTGATTGATTATTTGAATGGATGACATCTACTCACCTAGCACAGAAGCCATAACCAACTTCTTGCATGAATTCTGCAAGAGAACTTTCCATCATGGTCTTAGCTAACTCCCCCGAGTCTGGTAAGATCCTGTCCATGAGAATGTCCCGTTTTTCAGGGTAGAGCAGTGGTGCGAGCACCACAGGGCAGCGCTCCTGGGGGAAATCTGAAACACAAGCCACAACCACATTCATTATATTGCACCGCATTTTTGACACAAGGACCCTGAGTGAAGATAATTCCTCTTCTGATCAACAGCAATGCCCGTCGATATTTCAGTTACTCCCTGTACCTCGGCAAAGTGTCTTGAGGAAGGCGTCGATCTGCTCTTGCCCTACTCCACTCGCTCCCTTCTGGCCAAACAGTAGATGGGAGAGTAGTAGGTGCAAGACCTCTATCGCGATGTCCTGGAAGCCACCTTCCTGGCTTCCTCCTAGGTCTGCGTCAACGTATGATCGCAGGAGATCTGGAAGTTTCTGCTTGATGAATTGTGCAGCTGAAATGACCGTTTAAACAACACTCAACGCTCAGAATGACTCGGGTCGTTTTAAAGATTTAAATGTGCACGGCTCCATTCAAATCACTTACCAAAACCCCGGAGATCTGCGTTGTTAGAGCTGAGCAAAGCAAGTCCAAATATCACCTGAAAAAATACAGAGTTGAGGAACATTGCAGAGTCACTGCAGGGTTTTGATCCCAAGTTCAGGTGTCAATGATTCTTACCTCTTGGACTTTGCTAAGCTTGAGAACTTTACTTAGTTGAGTGAATAAATGGGCTGAAGGCTTCAGACTCTGAAAGACAATTCAAACATACAGATGAGTGATTTTTAAAAAGATGCAACTCTTTAAACAAGTTTGTCCCCTTGTAACTTCCTGAGGTTTGTGAAAACACCGCATGACATTTTAAAAATCACTAATCAGTGTCACTCTGTAAGACACTAAAAACTGAGTCATTTTGAATTCAGGTTGATAATTTTAATTTCTCCTCCATTAATCAGACATGAGTTACTGGTTAAAGGGCTCAAACAAACAAAAAGTAACTGCTTCCTCATTAAACCTGGATGTGAAAACATCAGTGTCGGGGTTGCTCCTGCAGAGGCATCCTTCTGCACAGTCAAACTCGCACTGAAAACAGGGGAATCGGCCCCGATTCATCTTGATGACATTTCTCACTCTGGATCTAAACAAAAACTGCTGCTATATTCTCAGACAACCATTAAACTGTGTTTCAGGTAGCTGTTGCTTACCTTCTGGTAGTGCAGGGGATTGTCAATGGCGTAACACAGAGTAGAGATAAAGTTTGGCTTTGATATCAGCGACACACACTCCTGGATCAGAAACTGTGTCTTGGGCAAGTTGAAAAGCAAAGGGTACCGAGGGAAAGGAGAGAGGGAAGAGGACAGAGGCAAGTGAAGAACAACATCAAACTCCAAGTCTCACATATGTCAGAACATTAATGTCACGTCTGCTGAGGAGTTCGTGTCGGTAACAGAAACCACACATGAGCAGTAACCTCAAACATCCACGATGAACTAGGATTCTTGTGGACAGTTGATATTTACATTGTATTTCCTAATAATGTGATGCAGCTTTAAAGCAGTACGAGAATAAAGGTTGTGTCTAAACTTCTCTCCATCTGTGACGTGAACTAGAAATAGAAATGCTGTTAACGGAGAGATTTGGTTTGAATCAAACACCCTACGAGTTCAGAGAGATGCATCACACCAATTCTCCCGCTCTTCCAGCTGACGGGACCGAAGGTGAAAAGAAAAAAAAAAAAAAATCCCAAGAACTGTATTACAGTCAGAGAGCAACAAATATTCTAATATTCATTGTCACATTAAAGGAATTTTATGATTCAACAAACTAGCTGTTTCTTGTGATAATTAATCCACTGGGTGGACTTCATTTCCATCTCAGATCATGTACATCATGACACCAGACACACACGCCCTCATTTCACCTCGTTCCTCCAAATTAAAAGTACTGAAAGGCACAAAAGTCATTCCAGGCGTGTTCATGTTGAGCAGCAGAGACTCTTCAGCAGCCCTGAACACACAAGGTTGTGACATCATCATCAATGCGACTTCCTGCTTGTAGTCTTTATATGAACGTACTTTGTTTTACAGCTCAGTTTTATTCCAAATAGCTAGTTTTTCCATCTTTGAAATTCACAGTTATCCAGTGTAGAGAAGATGTCAGACGTCTGCGGGGATCGGATAATTCTCTGCCGCTCACCACTGACTGTATTCCGGTTTTATCCCAAAGTGAGGGCAAAGCTGGAAGGGATGTGACTTAAGTCGGCCGCACACTGAGAAACGCGACTCGTCTCAACTCAACCGAAATCTGCTTGACGTGCGATGGTTCCAGACCCGGACTTTTCAGTCTTAACGTCGTCCCGACAGAAATCGTGCCGATTCAACATTTCGAATCGCCAGGACTCAGTCTCGGCGATAAGCAGCGTCACAACTTGACTCAACGAAATTTATCATTGTTGGACGTGCGTGTCACAACGCAATCGATGTTTACTGTCGACAGATGGCGCCAGTTCCCAGGTGTGAGTGGTGGTGTTAATCTGCAGCTGTGTGCGAGGTGCGTTCAATCATGTACCAGACGACCGGAGTTGAGTCGGGACCAGTCCCGTTTCTCTATGTGTGGCCGACCTTATGCTCTCTATAGGACAAGACAATGAAAAGTAAAACGTGTTTTTAAATCAAAATCACCATTACCTGGTGAAAGTCCTTGCCACTGCTTTTACCATCGCCACTGAAATCCACATGGGAGAAGAGACAGCGTAGTAGATGCCTGTCTGCCTCAGGACCGTGACGATTTACAATCTGGAAGAGCCAAGACAAACTGTGGTCTATGCGACAGTCTGAGAACATGTCACGTCACACCTGAGTTTGGTTCTACTTACATGCTGTATTTCCTGTTGGCTGGCTCGGTAGTTTTTCTTCGTTAAATTGTCCACCAGATAGCTGATTTGAGACAAAGCCAGCGAGAGCGAGTCAAGATTCATTGCTGGTTGGGGCGGAAGCAGGCGGCCGAGCACGGCGCAAAATCACCATTATTCCCCTTTGGTCACTTCAGTGATAGGTTACTTCTGCTCCCCCCCCCCAAAAGGTGTCAAAAATATCGGCTTCCAAATGAGCTTTCTGATCAGTGGGTCCCGGTGCCAATTAAAGTCCTTCAGTGTAAAACCAAGTTCAGCATCTGCAACGACAGGACAGCAGTCATGATTAAAAAGGAGGGCTGTCAAAATTAATGCGTCAATCTGGATTAATCCATTTGCACGATTGATTAGATTAAAATTTTTAAACATGATTAACACACAATAACCCTAATATCAGGAAAAACTGATGAAATCTTGTCACATTTGAGCCACATCACTGACAACTTCTTTAGTATTTACTACTTCAATGTAAAAGTATAAGTCTTTACAAATTTTGAAACAAATGACAGTTACTGATGAAAACAATGAATCAAAAACATGTTGATCAGAACATTCCAGAGGTTCTGTTAAGTTCTACAAAGCAGCTGGAATTTACTTCAGTTATACAAGTTTAAATTAGGACAAAAATACACATTTTAATGGAAAAAAAAAAGTCATTTTAGTCCAGTGTCTATATCACCTTATGTCATGAGTGTTTTTACTCCCACAAAATGAAAGACGACAAATGGTATTAATTGTGATTAATTGAAATTCATCCACAGTGACCCTGTGATTAAGCGCTTGACAGCCCTGTTAAAAACAACGATTATACCAGAGATTGAAATCAGCGTGTCCCAAACTTTTACAAGTTGTGTCCTCAATCCCTGTGATATTTACCAAGCTTAGAGAAGCTCAGACACGGACAGGCTTTAAGGCCTAGTTCCATGACAGACCCGCGGCTGAGGTCAAAATGACCGTGTGGGGTCCCTCCCCCCACCACGGACCGACTGAAACGCCTCCACACTGCAGACAACATGACCAACCGAGAGCCACACGGTGCCATCAACGCACCGTGCTGGTGGCCAACATGAGGCCCGGGCGGCAGCGGGGTGTCAGGACCAGCTCGTCCGTCACCCACGGCCTCATCACGGACATTAGTGGACACGAGTCCACCTGCGACTCGTTCTTTAAGACACGACAATCACAGCAGCTTTTGCACAGACTGTAAATGTCCAACGCGAACAAAGAGAACGTGGACGGAGCAGATGTTTAGTCACAGTCTGGGTGTTTGTAACGTTTCACAGCAGTCACTATTCCGTCCGGTTTTTCTCAAATTCAGTGAATTGAGTAATAAACGTCTTAAAACATGCGCGTGGTTCGCGGAAAAGCACAGCAACATCAGGCTAACAGCGGAGCTAGCGACGCAGCTAGTGGACACCGACCAATGACAAGTGGACATTAACCATCATCTTTATCTGATCGTTTCCGTTAAAAGCACATTAACCGGTACTTTATGCTTGCAGCTGTTCGTCCGTGTCCATCATCAGCTGCACGTCCACATCATTTCACATCAACACTGACCTCGGTGACGCAAACTGTCCACAGCGCTAACGCTATTCAAGTAGCATTCACGCCGAGCTAACGTTAACGTAGCAACCTGCGCTAGTCGGTGGGCAAACCCCGGGCCGTGTCGCCTTCCCGGGCCGCCACCGCGTTCCTCTTCGCGTACTTCTGCCGTGTGTGGACCGTCACACGGGCTTTACTCACAAACCCGCGTCCAGAAGTTTCCAAGGCCGCAGCTGCTGCGGATGTGATTCGCGCGATTGCGCTCAGTTACGTTAGCATTAACCGTGTTAGCATTAGCTTGTCGCTAGAAACTCCCGACTAGTTGATGGATCCGCGAACAAAGTTCCGGCCGTTACACGGTGTGTGGCTGTGACCTCAGCCCGGCGTCGGTAGCCTACTCACGGACAGTCCGGTCAACATGATGACGAAGCCTTTTCCGAACCGAACCACAAACCAAACCAAGCTGCTCGTTTGTTACTTTCCTGCTCGGGCCGAAATGACAGCTGCATTTCAGCAATTAGACAGAGCCCGCTCCAGTAGCTAACGGCCGCAGCCGTGTGATTCCTCTGTGTCCGTTTCAGTGTTTTCGAGCCCGGTGTGAACGGTTTGATCCGGATGCATGAAGAGTCTCACCGCGTTTCAGACAAAGTCACTCAGATGTTCATTTCTTCTTCTTTGTCACAACAAACTGATCCGAACGGAAGCGACGCTTCCAGCTCACTTTGAGTTTAAAAATAAAATGGCGACTGTCACCGCCGCGGCGCGCGCTCACAGGTGGAGGCGAGCGCGTGAGCTTATCCGCGTAACACGTGCGCACCAGCAGACACCTGGCGCGTGCAGGGGGTCACCTTTCATTTCCGCACCTGAGTTTGTTTAATAGATTAATGTCGTTTAGATGAAAAACCGCGTTTTAAGATAAGATAAAATAAATCTTATTTATTTTATTTCCACACCTGAGTTTACTTAATAGATTAATGTCCTTTAGATGAAAAACAGCATTTTAAGCTAAAATAAAATAAACTCTATTTATTTTATTCTCACACCTGAGTTTACTTAATAGATTAATGTCCTTTAGATGAAAAACAGCATTTTAAGCTAAAATAAAATAAACTCTA
>JAQQAE010005629.1:0-17429 GCA_029823295.1 Pseudamia nigra | reverse complement strand
CTAGCAAATTGAAGCCTTTTTTCCAGTTAGCCTCACTGATTAGTGGTTTTCTTGAGGCTACACAGCTGTTCAGTCCCGATCCCTTGAGTTCCCTTCGTATTGTGCATGTGCAAATGCTCTCAGTGTATTTGCTTAGTTAAATCCAGGTGGTGACTTTTTTTTGGCCATCCTGTTTAGATACATAAAATATGGAATAAATATGGGATTATGAGAATTGCAAATCATTGCATTTTGAATTTATTTACATTTTATCTACTTGCATAGGGTAATAAAGTACTTTTTGATACAAATAAATAAGAACGAGTAGTACAAAATGCCCTTACTGTGATTGCCACCCAGATTATTTTATGAAGGTTTTATGCACTTTTAGAGTTCAGAGTTCTGATTCGCAGGGAAAGGAGCTTTTTGAGGGGGGTATTTTCTCTGCCTTTTGGCTCTTTGCATCTTCACCCACTGGTGAAACCAATTGAATCTATTCCATATACATTCAGTTGCTGTGCACAGATTTACACAGAGTATTTGCCCATGAATTCCTACATGTGCATATTTTCCCTATCTTTGTGTCAGTCACCAGGCGTTGACATGTCAATAGAGCAGATGTCTTGCTGAATGTTGGATAAAATCCAACAGGAAGAATCATCGTAGTAGAACAGTGTCAAGTTTCTATGGCCTGCTCAGCTTCCACTCCACTTGAATACTGCAGTATGCACAGTTTTAAATTTAGACTTTTTAAAACCCTCACTTCACTTTTACCTCTTTGCAAACATAGCCCTTTCCTATCTAGTAAAGTTCAGAACCGGTGGCCTCCTGCTGGCTCAGCTTGGCCTTCCAAGCCTGCCTGGCGCATGGGTGACATGTCTGGCATGCCACTGCTGGCTTTTTTGATTCTGCAGGGAGTGTGTGTGACTGGCAGGCCATGTTTTTCATGTCTCCTGCCTCTGAAACAGCCATCACTCCAAGTGGATGTTTTCAATCCCCCAGCACCATACCCCTTGCCGCTCAGAGAGAAGGTCAAGTTAGGCCCATCAGTCACTGACCAAAGGGCGGGGCCTAGCAGCTGGTGGCCATCAACGGCCGTTAAGATGTTCAGTACTTGTGGCTTTATATCACGTGGCTCACTCTTGCTGTTCTGTAGTTCACTTTTATGAGTTAGGTGTAACGGTAATATAAGTCAAGTCAAAATGTAACACATACAAGGACGGACATCAAACTTCGTACAGTCAAACTGAAATGAGACTCTAATTAGTGTGAAGTGTTAAAATAAGGATTTACATGTTAAATTCACTAGATCTGCCTTTTCCTGTGGCCTGTCACACTATGGCATGTTTTATTTAGAGGCTCATTTACTCTCAAGTTTTGTTCGTTTGTTATAATGACTATATTTTTTACTAATTTTGTTCATTTTTGTTCATTGTCCTAATTATTTTGTTCATTTTTTCTTATTTTTAAATGTTTTATTCATGTTCTTGATTATTTTGTTCATTTTCTTAATATTTTTTAATTTTTGTTCATATTTAGGTCATTATTTAGCTCATTCTTGTTCACTATCTTGGTGTTTTGGTTCATTCAGGGTACATTTTATTAATTTGGAGTTATTTTGTTCATTTGCAGCCGGTTGAGGCCGATGGCTCATTTACTGATCATGTTTATTTTTAATTCAATGTTGTGAATGTCAGCATATGCTATTTATCATTTTGTTCATTTTGTTCACTTTCTTGAATATTTTGTTGATTTTTATCTTTTTTTTTTGCTTATTTTGTTCATTTTCTGTGTTATTTTGTCCATTTTGTGTATTTTATTGATATACAGTATTTGTCATTATTTTTGTCCCATTTTGTTCATTTAGCACTAATGCTTTTCATTTCAATGTGAACACTAGCATACAGTATGTGATTTATTATTTTTGCTCCTTTCTTTACTGACTTTGTTCATTTTCTTGATCATTTTGTTCATTTTTTTTCTTCATATTGTGTATAATTTCTAAAAACCAATGTGGACGAAACGGGTTCAGTTTACATTCTTGTGCATACATCTAACCTTTACATGCTATGTTAAGTGGATTTGTGAGTTTGGGCCCAGAGGAGACACCAAATTTCTTGGAGCCAAAAATGTTGCAGTAGATCTGATAGCTAAGTGTGCAGAATGCAGAGAAACTTGAACAGCACTCTTTGATGTAGACCCACACACATTTGACCTCACATGAAGAATGCTTCAAACACACGGGTCATATGTTTGTGCACTGACACATTGAGCCGTACGTCACATGAGTTCAAAAGAAAACCCACGAGGCAGTCATTTGTGTGTTTATCCAAGTTTGGGTCAGTGTTTTCAGGTGCATATACACCTTTACATGCCCTTCTTTCACCACTCATGGAAACGCGCACACACACATACACACACACCATTTACAGTCAAACCTTTGCCTATATTGACGCAAACTTTCCCCGGTGTTGTTTTAGCAGGGGGAGAGCCCCAATGGTCTGGAACAGGCCTGTTTTTTAGTACGGGTCAAACTTTGGCCAGGCCGAAAGGCAGCAGCCATCCGATCGCTCCTGAGGTGCCTCTGGCCTGGGACCCCTCTGAACGTCCACCTGCTGAGAGAACTTCACTTTGGATACATTGTTCAGGCCTCTCTGAACACTGCGGAGGGGAGGCAGGGCTTTATGCTAAAGTCAACACCACAGGATCAACTCTTTCTACTTCACGGTGACCTCTATTCTCTGACCAAGTAATAAAGATGACGTGCAGATAGGGTAATATGGTGAGGAATGTCACATGATAACATTTTTTATGTCTCTCATCATTGATCATTTTCACTGTAATTATTTTGTTAATTTAATTTTCTTTTTTGTTCTTTTTTTGCAACTGCTTGATTGTTTTGCTCATTTTGGTTATTTTTCTTTAGTTTTGATCAAGTTTTTTAAAATTTTCCTGGTTGATTTGTTCATTTTGCTTCTTCGTTTATTCATTTTTCTTTGGATTTTGTTCACTTTTATTTGTTTTTCTTACTATTTTTCACATTTTACTTTTTTCATTGCTTCCTTTTTCTGGATTATTTCATAAATTTCAAATCAAAATACTCACCGACTTACTGCATTTCACTTCACTTTTTGCCCTAATCTTGTAATTACTACAAATTTAATGTCACCTCATTACTGTCAGTTTGCCTTTGTAAGACAGCGTAGTGAACACCATGCATGAAAGGGTTAAATGAGCCAACACTAAATCAGCATAGATGAAATGAAGACAACCTGAGCTCTTATTATTATGCAGACTTCAGAATGACCATTTCAATAAGTCATCACCAGTAAATATCACAGTATAATAATCAGTCCAATTGTTGCCCAATTAAGAGAAGAGCATCTTTAAATGGACACTTTGCTGAGAACATTTAAGCATGCAGCCTTTCAGTGTTGTCAGAATGCTGTACAGAAAACATAGAAAAGATATGATACAACATTACCACTGAGGTGTATCCCCAGAATATTCCTACTAAAGATGCTATCCCTTTATTATCTCATCATGGATCTGGGCTAATGTGTAACTGCTCAATTTACTTTGGAGGAAAAATAAAATGACATAGTCTCGGTCTAATTGTCTAATATGTTAATGTCACTTATAATATATCCCATTGTATTGCTCTGAGTACATATACTTCGACACTGTCTACATTATTATTGTATTTAACACTGTGAATGAATGTGGCCACTCTGACTGTATAACAATTGATCCATGGAAACTTTTTAACTCTTACCATAGAGAAGAAGAGTTCCCAGTATCAACTTAGAGTCAAAACCAGTAAACAAAGATGAAAAACAAAACTGAAGGGTATTTTTGGCAACTCATTCTCTTAAAATAAAAATGGGTTCAGATTGATTGATAAGCCATTGCAAGTACAGTGTTGATGTAGTCTACAGTACTCAGGGGATTATGGAAAAATTAGCAGAGTTGGATAGTACTAGAGTTCATTTAGTCTTCTACATGTTCTTGAGTAGTTTTTTGCTTCAAATAAATCTACTTCTGAGTAGCAGCTGTTTTGCAGAATAATTTTTACTCTTACTCAGTTACATTTGTGATGCAAAACGTGTACTTTTACTCAGTTACATTGTGCTCCATCTTAGTGAGTAGGAGTAAAAAGGTTGACATTTGAAAAAAAAAAAATCTAAATAATCAAGTAAATTGTCACAATGTGTAAACTAAGTGACAAAATGAACAGAAATGAAGTTAATAATCAAGTAAATAATGGAATCTTAACATAAGAAAGACACTGAACCAAAAAAGTCCACATAATTAGCAATATGATCAACAATGATCACAATAATCAAGCGAGCTCACAAGAAATGAACAAAACAAGCATAAAACCGTGAACAACAACGTAAAGACAAAATACGCAAGAAAATTAATAAAAGTGAACAGAGGGAGCAACAACATTGGTTAAATCAAAATAACCCACAAAATGAAACAAAAATCAACAAACTATACAACAAAATGTTTAAAATAATAAAGGAAATGAACACAATATTTGTTTGAATGCAATGTACTGCGCTGCAATAAATTCCACGTTGTAAAGATATTCTCTACTTCAGAAGATGCTCTTTTACTCAAGTACTTATGTATATGAGTAATTCTAATTGAGCCTCTATGATACTGTTTGGGTTTACTCTACCCACCATCCATTTAGGATCTGTCTCTTATTTTGTTCTAAATGTGTTTATTCCACGATCCCACACCCTTTCTGTGTGTTATGTGTTAGTCATGTGTCTGTCTGTAGGTGACTTCTGATGCCACATTTTGGCTTCATGCTAAAATGAAGTAGTTCTAAAATATACTACAGCACATTTGGCAGAACTGCATCCTCATCAACAATCATGGATTTGTTTTTTAAAGCGTCATGGATCTTGAAAACGGATTCATCAATTCAACATTTATGCTTCTTCATTCCTCCCTCCTTGTCAAAATCATGGAGCAGAGTGCTCTGCCTGCTGAATATATGAAAGTAGTATCCCAGGCTGCATGGTCAGGTTTTCTGTGTTGTTTTCTGCCTGTGCACTCCTCTTGTCGGAAGAGGCGGGATGAGAAGTCATCCATCTCCAGCTAACAGCCACCAGTCTGGCCCCATGCTGGAGCCCCAGAGAGAGGAAGCGATCGCTCACAGCACAGGAGCACATTCCCACTCAACACAGGGGGGACAAGGCCATTTAACCCATCAAGGCCCGGTCTACTTTTCTTTGCTATCACACGCAACTGCACAGATCTGTAATAGTCTATGTCTTTGTCATTTTGTGTGCACATGTGTTTAATGTATGCACATTCATTAGCACCATGTTTCATTCGCTCCTGTTTGTGTTTGTGGGGCCTCCTACACTGTGGCAAGTAGTTAAATAGCAATCCTGGGGTCAGACCACATATATAGTAGCACAGTTCATCCTTCACATGTTGCCACCCCAACCCCCTACCCTCTTATCTCTCCTATATCCTCTATATATAACTCCTAGAGCGTCCACCCCCTGTCTCTTGGCCCTACTGGCATGATGGTAGAATCCCCGGACACACTGAGGCTTGCAGTATAACCAGCCTGAGGAATTGACACTCCAAGTGTTACCCCACACTTTTTCTAATGGCATTGTGAGCCCCCTGCCACTGCTGGGATGGAAGGTGTTTAGCACCTCACTGTTTTTACTTTGACAGAGGAGGGACACTAGCACTCCCCTGGCTATATAGGCCTAGACCAGTTCCACTGTTATCATTTCCACTGTTGGCATGCTTCCTCACTGTGAATCACAGGTATTTGTGTGGACTGTGTTTTAGTTTACCTACCTGTGCTAGCTCTGGTCTGGTCTAAGAATTTGCAAGACCCAGGCGTAGTCTGGACAAGGCAAGTGTAGGTGACACCAAGGTGAAAAGCTCCATCTGTATATGGGCAAATGCTCCAGACAGATAAATGTGTGATAGGGAGATAATGGCTGACAGGGCACCATTACAGAAATAGAACTGTCCATGAAGAATGAGAGGAAAATGAAGAGAGTAGTGGAAATAAGAGAGGTCTTTCACAGTGAATACATATGTGCCAAAGCCATTGAACGTGAAGGAGACGAGAAGTGAATGGGTAGTTAGGTCAAGAAATGAAAGAAAATGGAGTCAATAAATGTTAGGCAGAATGACTTTTAAACAATAAAACTGACGACCCTTGTCTGTGGAGGTAAAGTGTGGATGTTGTGAGCCATGACCAAAAAGCTATTGTTCACTGACGTCAACTGAGTGCTTTATCTTTGACCCCTGCGGCTGGAAATGGAAAAAGAGAGCGAAGGAAGCAAATATGAATTACATACAGGCGTGGAGGTATGACAATGAAAGAAAAAGAAATGGTTCTTTACACATTCAGAGACAATTCTCAAAGTGATCACACAGTAGCAAGTATCCTTAGGTAATGTATTTGTATTCATAAAGAAAGTGCAATAGCACTCTTTTTCCCTTCATGAGTGGTGCTCTTCATGACAGAATGGCATTCTGGGAGAAGACAGACTGCAAAGGTCATAATTATTTGCGGTCATGCTGCTCCTCACTTAACAGATGGAGACAACCTGAGTCAACATTTTTCAATTAAAAAAGAGAACACAAACAAACAGGAGGGAAGAGAAAACACACATACAAACACCCGCTCACAAAGATGTACACACAAGCTGGAAAAACGGAAATGACCTTGAAGACCTGATACCTCATTAAAAGTGATGCTCCAAGCTTGCAAACAGGCTAATTAGACAAGTCCTGCTCACACTTAGCCGTACTACACATGGTGGGGGGTGAGCGAGATCTCATCACGGATGTGTGTTGGTTAAACGTTGTAAGAAATTTTGTTTTAGGCAGATCTGAGAACAAATATCTGAAGTCAATTAGGTTTGCTAAAGAGGAGAGCAAATTGATACAAAGCTGTTTCACATATGGGTGAGTATCTGGTTATGAGTCAAGTATGATTTCCAAGATCAATGCCTTGATGCTCCTTGATGCTTATAATAACATCACATTAGCGATACAAGGAGTGCTATAATCTAATCAAATTTGCATAATGTAGCTGACGAAGGTTTTGATTTTTTGATTTGGACCAGACAGTGACGTTTCAATAAGTTTATTACATTCAGTTCATGTTATATTGTAAAACTGTCACATCATTTGCTCAACTTTATTAATTTCTTTTTTCTTTTTCCACTTCTGCTGTAGGTTAATTTCTCTATTCTTTGGCACAAAACAGCTAATTAGTGTAATTAGTTGAGATCAGTGGTAGGACTTTGCATCATGTCACCAGCACGTGGCTCTTGTGGAAACAACTACTACTGAACAAAAACAGCAAAAGGCGTAAGAAGCCAAGTTCAGCCAACAATTGTTTAGTTAAACAAAATATAATAGACTTATTGTTATAAGCACAAGTAAATTAAGAATTTCATTAACATAATAGTTTGATAAAGATTTTCCTGACCCCAAATGCAGTGGAGGTGGTTCCAAGAATTGTCACTTTAAAACGATGTGATAACTGTTTTGCTGTATTTATCAGCCTAAACATCTGCAAGAAAGCAAAATCAAGCAAAAAAAGTCATTGTGATAATGTCATGTATTGCTGACGTGTTGATACTCTTATCTCCATGCTTAAAGTTTAGATAAACAGCAATAAAAATGTTGACCAAAAAATGGATTAGTGTTAAAAACCATTTGTTATTCTGAACCTCCTTTTTACCCCAGTAGAGCAAAATGTCTGGTAAAAGTTACCATCTAGTGTATAGTCACAACTTTTCCTTCCATGAAATTTTGTTGAGTTGTAAGTGGCACAAAATTTGATAGTGAAGGGCATCGCTAAATTCTCTTGGAAAAAACCCTGATATTCCACTGATATTACATGATGTGTAAAGATTAGATTAGTTCAGCATGATTATAATTAATGTACCTATACTGTACACACCTGTCTCATAATCATCGTGTTATTTACTCTTACTCTTACTCTTTGCATTTCTGTTTGGATGCAATTTGTTTTTATGTACCTGTACAATGTGCAAACCAAATAAAGTCAGACAAACTCAGTG
Organism: Pseudamia nigra; assembly: GCA_029823295.1. Classification (NCBI taxonomy): domain Eukaryota; kingdom Metazoa; phylum Chordata; class Actinopteri; order Kurtiformes; family Apogonidae; genus Pseudamia; species Pseudamia nigra. Next base: position 9,360 of record JAQQAE010005629.1, on the reverse strand, counting down.
GTTTAAATAGTTTTAATGTTTAGAAAGTCAATAGTGTTGGACTTTTGCAAAAAGGTGAAAAAAGTCATTACATTTCATTTAATATTCCTAATATAACAAAACCAACATCACAATGTTAGAAGTTAATAACACATAGAGCTCAAGCAGAGAACACTTAAGCAGACCAATCAGTGGGGCATTAAACTAATATTTCTTTATATACAATACTTTAATTTACTTACCTTACTGTACGTACTGTGTGTTAACTCAGTTTAGCTTGGAAATGGTTCTTGCAATCAATAGGAAGAAAAGAATACAGATAATTAAAAAAGAAGCAACTTCTTATGAGCTTGAGATTTTGAAGCCAACACTGAAGATTCAAGACTCACTTTATTGTCTTGTTGCGTAGGAAGTTTGTCTTGGGCTTCCACCTGTGCTGGAACAACAAAAACACAATCACTATACATAAAAGAGAGACAAAGGAAATACAGCAAACAAGCACAATTAGTTATCTAATAAAACAAAATGCAAACAGATGCTGCTGTTACAAAGACCATTGCATGAAACACTGCAAGGCTTTTCAACAGTTCAACACCACATGGCAATAAAAAATAAGTTAAAATAAACACATTGCACCCAGTTTGAAGAAGTTATTTTAATTATTTCATGCACTTATAATATTTTTATTAAAATGCAGCTCACAGAGATCCTTCATTCTGCAGTATCTGTAAACTTTTTAGCTAGGTATCAAACGAGCTGTTTCAGTATGTGTTGCGTTAAATGCAAAGGAGAACCTGTTGACTACACCTTTTTCCTGTCTGTGCGATGGATGCCATCGTTTAGACTCCCTGGCCTATCACGTCTCAACATCACTAATATCCAGAAATCCAAATAGCTTGTTTGAGTTTGAGTTTTCTAAAAGGTGGGCTGTGTGCCTTTCCCTTTCACCTGAGAAACGCCATAAAATCATAATATGTATTCTTTAAATATCAAAATACACCTCCATACTCATTGATTCTATCCTTAATTCAAACATTTAATGGAGACAGGGACATGAGAGGCTTTTAAATCTGTTTAGCCACCAGCATGACACCATGTTCCAGATGGTACCAGCTGATACTCAGTGTAATGTAGTCATATCTAGTCATACACATTTGGTTTCATATGCTCTGCTTTATAAGAATCAAGCTCTAAAACACTTAAGACGTGACTTTGGTGAAGCATCACTTTACCAACAAAGAAATGTTGCAAAGGAATATTTGTAATAGTAACTTTTTTTTTTCTGATTGACAGCAGCATCCTGGCAACATCATCTCAAGCTGACAGCCCTGGAGAACTTAGCCAGAATGTGACAGCCATCACAGACCCACATCCACACATGAAAAGGCTTTGTGTTGTGAAGCCCCTCTACTGAGACAGAAGAGGACATGTTGTTCTCAGTTAGAAACAGACACTCAGGGAGACTGCGAGAGAGAGAGAGAGAGAGAGGAGAAGAGAATGTGCATTTGTGTGTGTGTGTGTGTGTCCTCAGTGAGATAGGACAAGGAGTGCTGATTTAGACATAGCCAACCCAAACACAGATGCCCCAGTCCTTCCTTCCTGTGGGTAACAGAAGGAGACACAATGTGTTCAAGAGGCCGGAGCTGACAAAGGGATTAATCCGACGACAACAAATGCTGCAATCTCTGGCATAAGTCGCAGTAGAAAAATACATATCATATGGTCGTAACGGCTCCGACACAGACAAACATGCACAGAGACCCAAACTGTTAGAGGAAAAAATGCAATTTCAAAAGCGAGTAACTCAAATAGTTCTCTGTCCTATATGTGTCACATAGCACTGTTGCGTTCAAATCTATTCCTTTGGCAGTACGATTGAATCAGCGGCAGAGAATCTTTTTTTCCCTTTTGTATTGACATCCAGTCTCTCCCACTGATAATCTGTCAATCTCACTATTATCTCGTACATTCTCTCCATTGTTGAATCTCTCAGTTCTCATCGTTCTGTCATCTCTTCCTGCGCCTGTCTTTTCCTCTCACACCCTGTCTGAATGCTGCTTCGGCAGCTGATATGAACCTATGAACATCTGCCTGCGATACAGTGGGAGCAACAGACGAGAGAGACTTAGATGAGGTTGAGTTCATGTGAACCACCCATGGTGCCGGACTGTTACGGCCATCAGTAAATCTCCCATCTCGCTGCTATCAAAGGTTCTGTGTCCGTTCACGTATGTGTATGTGAATGTTTTCCTGTGCATGACTTCGTCTGTCTGGATGTGTGTGTTTTCTTCTCAAATAACATAATCCCATAAAAGGGTGCCAGAGACATTTTTCGAGGATAAGGGAAGAAAAGAGGAAAAAATGATGGCAGTGAAGAGAGAAAAAGGCAATGAAGAGGGGGGGTGTATAGTAGAGCAGGAGAAAAGCATTAGTAGTTCCAGCCAGCTGCCAAATGATGCCCTTGATTGCCTCTCTTCTTGTGCAGAAACAGAAGGTGTGAGGGGTGATTAGGCCTGGGCCCGATCCCTGATGAACAGATGTTAATAACAAAGCCCATGTTCATTGTGGTTAATAGCCAAGCGCGCCAGGGCTGGCTGCTGAGGCTAGGGGAAAATCTGCCTCCATAGCTCTTCTCCTCTCCTCTGCCTTCATGGGAGAGAGATAGGCTCCCTCTACTAATGTTTTGGCTGTACACTAACGTAATGAGCATGGTATTTGCAAGAAAAGGTAATGATAATCAGTCACGGGGGCAGAAAAAACACGGCAAATGATGGTGCGTCGCATTCAGGAGATAGAAGAGCTCAGGGTTTGTGCTGTTAACTTTTAGTTGATGATAGCCTTTTGATGATATCAGAGATAAAGGGTTGTTAATAAAGCAGGAAAGGCATGGCTGAAATCACTGTTGTCTCATTTTTGATCCTATTAGTGTATTGTCTTTAGGCTGTGTTGACAACAACTGTAATGTGTGGAGGAATTGTCATAATTCAGGTTGGTCACAGTGAAAACTGATTCAAAACAATGTACAGGAAAGCACTTAACACTAGACGTACTAGATTATGCTATATGCCTCAAACAAACAAACAGGTCAAATTCACCCAGGTCCAAATTCACTTCTAGTCCACAAAAATCATCTCTGTCATTGTATTGAGTAATTCTCCTATAAAAGGGATGTTCCAAGTTATAACATAATTTTACTTAATCACCAGCCCTGGTTTGGGCTCTGGTTTTATAATTAACGTATATTTAATAGCGCTAATCACTTTGTAGGGTCATCAGTACAAATCAGTGTAAAATGACAGAGAAAATGCACATTAGGTTAAAATAGCAACTTTTTGGTTTGGTTCATAAATCTCTGTTTTATACTTATTCTAAATTGTTATAAGTGACTTGACAAATATTTCAGATCATACACAAATAAATGTTGTTGCCTGAAAATTTAAAAAAGTTAAAACATAATGTTGCAAAAATGAATGAATTTTGGTAGGGGTTAATTTGACCCAATGGCTGTTATAACTATAAATGCCCATATTTGTAATGTGGACACATCTGGACTGTATTTAAAAGTAGAAAACAGATTTAATACAAGTCATACTGGACTTTCATATTTACTGCTCATATTTTTAATCTGGATATTTTTGGAGTGTGTTTATCAGTAGGAAGTGAAATGCAAATCACATTAAATATCAATCAAATAGGGGTATTAACATGTAATCAAAAAACATTATGGGTAAATTTGACCCGCTGGCTGTCATAGGTACAGTATGGATGCCATTATTTTTAATCTGGACTTGTATGAAGTATATTTGATAATACGGAGTGAAATGCTAGACAGATGCCTGAAAAGGCAAAAGGGGTGACAACATTTAATCTGAAGTGAAGCTGTGGGTAAATTTGACCCATTGGTGGTTGAAGGTATGAATGTCCATATTTGAATGTGGATGTGTATGGATTATCTTTAAAAGTGGAAAGCGAGTTACACATCCAATTTAATTCAAGTCATATGAGGGCATTAATTTTGAATCAAAACACTGGATGTGGGTAAATTTGACCCATTTTCTGTGATCGGTATAAATGTCCATATTTTTAATCTGGATGTGTATGTGCTATGTTTAACAATCGAAAGTGATATACAAATCAGATTTAATGTATATCAAAAAGGGGCATTAACATGTAATCAAAACACCAGATGTGGGTAAATTTGACCCATTGGCTGCTATAGGCATGAGTACTATTATAATAAATTGGGATTTATATGGACTATGTTTGATAACAGGTGAAATGGTAGGCAGATTTAAGAAAATTCAAAAGGGGGTGATAATATATAATTGAAACACCAGAGGTCGGAAAATTTGACCCATTGGCTGTGATCGGTATAAATGTTCATATCTTTACTCTGGATGCGAATGGACTATATTTGAAAGTAGAAAGTGAAATACAAGTCAGATTTAATGCAAGCCATATAGGGGCATTAATATATAATCAAAACACCGGATGTGGGTAAATTTGTCCATTGGCTGTTAAAAGTATAAAGGCCCATATTTTAATCTGGATGTGTGTGGATTACATTTAACAATAGAACAATACATAACAATAGAAAGTGAAATACATGTTAGATTTAACACAAGTCATATAGGGACTTTAATATTTAATTAAAACACCAGATGACGGTCACTTTGACCAACTGGCTGTTACACATACTGTATGATACTTTATATGGACTATATTTGATAATAGGAAATTAAATGTTCAACAGATTTAAGAAATGTCAAGAAAAAACCCTACATTTTTAAGTCAAGCTGCAGCTGTGGGTGAATTTGACCCGCTGGCAGTTCTAGTGTTAATCAAGTTAGTAAACCAAATATAATATTAATATGGAATATGGCATATTAAAAAAAGAATCCAGTGTGGGTCAGGTCACAGAGGGTTAACGTTGATGGCAAATGCATTATGATTTCATGCCTTGTTGTTAAAGATAAAACAACAACTACAATGGCACTTACTCACTTCAAAATAACAGTTTACTTATAAAATATTCAAATGCAGTAAATTATTGAAGTGAAGCAGATGATGTAAATTGAATACCTTTTCCTTGTCTCTACTGGTAAAGAGAAACTTGCTTTGCTTCATAAGTATGTATGCACCGCTACCAATTTTCTTTTCTCTCTATGTACACAGCATGCAAGGGAGAGTCATCTTGCACTCAAATGTCTCTGTGGGGAATGGAAAGATGGCAGAGATGCATACCGAGGCCACTCCTTTTATCCAGGCCGCAGAAAAAGAAACATTGGCACCGTGGACAGGGAAAATGTGACATTTTCTGCACTGTGATACCTCACATCTTCAAATTGATGCCTTCTCTGAAATAGACAGAAGGAGGTGTAATGAATGTGCTTCTGGGACACACAGACACACCACCAGCACATTGTTGGATCTCACACATGGAGCATTCTGACTGTTTGCTTTTTAAAACACCGCAGGCCAGGTTTATGATATTCAAATTCAGTGGTCGCAGGAGATAATAGTTTGGACGAGAGCATTCATTTCCAAGACTCCTCGTTATGCTATTTTAGTCAATCAAACCATACACAAAGTATTTTCCATGACAATGCCTCTCTTTTTTTTCTTTAAATACAACTTGAAATTTGGACAAAAGATTAAAATGATTGTCGTTTCTTCACTATTCACACTGTCATCTCCACGTAGTAACAGAATAATTTGTCCTTTATGTGAAATCTCTTACGGGTTGGAGACCATGTTACTGTACGTGAGGCACACAAACAGACTCATGGGAGGTCATTGGAGTGCTGAGCTGACAATCAAGGGACCAGCTGTCATTCAGAGCCCATCACCAGCGGTGCGCTGTCGAATCTAGTGACGACCACATGACTACAATGGCACACTTCTGTTCTTTTTGTCTGACAGGCATATATCAGCTTGATGGGTTGGCGTCAGAGCCAATCTTTCATCAAGACCCAAATATCCTCTGTAATCATCTTCATTGTGCAAAATTACACACAATTTTTCAGCTCAAGTGCTGCCACAAATGCCACAAAAACAATAAATGCAAACATTATGTATTAATCCTGTATATTATCCGTGCTGCAGTGTGATCACTGTTTGTAAATATTGTGGAGAAACTGAATACTTCCATAACCTTCTGTTTTTTTGGTTTTAAAATGCCTTCTGTAGTTTTGAGTAATCTTCACTTGATGACCCCAGGGCGCAAAAAATACATCTGAATGCTGAAATTTTGCGATATTTTCCTTTAAAGAAAAGAATTATATAGATGACAGCCCTGTTCCACCTTTAAATTGAAAGGAGACAATACTAGTTAAGAGTTATATTCCCAGCGGTATGCTTCCTCTCACAGGCGTCAAGCACTGCTGTTTAATGTACACTCATGCCCCATCTACCTTCTCTTCCATTATTCCACTCTCCAAACCTCCGTCTCATGCACACTTTCCCCAGGCCCCATGCTGTCCCTCTCTATTTATTGAATACATCTTTTACTCTGCAACATTTTTCCACCTGAGCTGGCGGTTGCAACTTTTATGGGGGTGGTGCACACGGGGGCCACGGATAGAAGAGGACCCTCGTATTTTCATTGTACGCATCATGCTCCAGCGAACGAGGGCCATCTAGGCTGAAATGAACTAACAGGGAAGATGACTTAGACTTTACCTTTTCTTGTTGTTCTCTTGTTTATATTATTTAACACAGAGTGATAGCAGCACTTGGTATTGCCCCCACTTCACTTCATGAAAAAATAACAACAAGTCAATAGAAAGCCACCAGCTGAGTGGAGACAGAATAGGGATTTAAAAGGGTAAGTAAACAGGAACCTGATCAACAAAACAATCTATTATTCAATGCCATTTTTGGCAAGATCAGTTTTTACATGGCCCCAATTTATCAGGGAAGCCGAGCAGACCAAACACATAAACAAGCTTTCAAAAATAATTTAAGCGTCTTTGACACGTTGCTTGTATCCATCATCAAAAACACACAAATAATAATTAAAAAAGGATGGTAAACCTATTAAGCCTGTTTCGTATTGTTTTCACTACAGCTGCAAGAGAATAGCTTTCACTTTCCCTGACTACAGCACAACAATGGCGTGCATATTTTTAATCCTGCTACAAACTGTGCATCCGTATCACATGTAAGTTGCACTTTACATGTGTCAAGTGCAACTTTCCAAACATTATGTAACCCTATCAGACGCAGGTCAGAGCAGGACGGGTGTTAGTGTGAAATTCACTCCATTTGAGTGAAGCCCGGCTTTGTATTCATCGCAAAGGCGATGCTTTCCAGCAGAATTACACCAGCTTTGTGTAAATAATCAAGGGCTGACCTGTGGGGTTAAACCCCGTAATTGAAGTGATACTTCAAAGAGACGACTACCACCTTCTCTAGGCGGCAAAACGCTGCATGGAGCATGCAAGACAGACAGGGGGGGGCGGTTCACACAAACACATATAGACACATACACACACAAGGCCAAAGAGGGAGGTAATGGGGTGCCCAGATTGGATGACACTGTGGGAGTGCTTATTTTGATACACAAGTGCTTTCTCTGTCTCTCTTCCCTCTCTGGCAAATGGATGACTAAAATGCCAAATTGCACCCAAGCCACAAATGAACAAATAAAATGAATATGTGATGCCTTCAGTATTTCTTGTCACACACATGTCCATTCGTGTATGTGTGCAGTCAAAGTATGCTGTACTGAACTCAAAATGGGGGAAAATGAAAAGTTTTGAAAAGCCAAGCAGGTATCATAAACTTTCACCGATGAGACTGCAACCATCAGGATGTTTAAGGGGTCGCCATAACTGCATCTATAAATAGCATAATTTTAAGCATATATTATTATGCCTTTAACAGTGTTCATATCACTACATGACAGCTATTTATCAAAATCCATGACATTTAATTTCCACTGACAAATGGGGTCACTCAGGTCACCTACTCATCATCTATGCCACTAATATCATTTTGCCTGGTCTTGCTGTGAGACAAACCAACCCCCATCACAAATCCAAATGGAGACAAAAATGAATTTTCAGTGCCTGGACAGTCTCAACTGCCTCTCATCAAAATAACAAGCACATTTTGCACCAGAAATTTTTGGAAAACAATAAGGCTGTAACAGTAAGGGTGTGATAAATCCTCAATTTGAAGTTAAATCATGATGCAGACATGGTAATCAAATTGCAAGCCCAGTGAATATTTGCTCCCCTACTTATAATGTACTGCAGACAGATATATGTTTTGCTTTTTCATGTTTGCATACTAAGGTAGGACATACATACTATACTGTACATACCAATGCTGGAAAGATGCAGCTGTTTCTATTGCAGACTTTTGAAGGTGCTCTCTCAGTAAAATCAATTCATCTTAAAAGCAGCCACTTTCTTGATATGATACACAGAGACAGTATTGTATATTTGAATTGCTGACAGATAACTGAACTGAAACATGAGGCCCAAGAAGTTTGATTCCTCTAATGCCTCCTGGACAACTCATAATTTGACAAATGACCTGCTTTTGAGTGCATCAAATTCCCAGTAATCTGGGAAACACATAAAGAAAAAAACAAAAGTGATGCAAAAGCTGATTAAAGTCAATGAAAATCACTGCATTGTAGCAGTGCACCAGCTCAAGAAAAAATCACTTAGAAAAGGCTAGAATATTCATTGTACTCCTCTAAACAATGAGGGAGTTTGCAAATTCCCCTCTTCCTGTTTTGACAGCATCAGAAGCCCCTTTGACCCGGAGCTGTCCCCATGACGACGGGAACCACATGCAGCCCCAAAGCTGAGCTGTTCGCACTAAACTACCCTCACTCTGCCACTGCACATTGTCACTGTACTACCAGCGAGCACGAAGACATTTGCCCCGCTGCAATTCAATTAGAGGCTGTAAACAAGTGACAAAGGCAAAGACAGACAGACGGGCAGCCACGACTGAAAATTAATCAGTAGGGAGGTAGATATAAGGAACTGTGCTGTCTGTCAGAGCTACGTGGAGTGACTGGCACTGCTGTAATCACTCATTTACAGTAGTGATCGCCATAGTGCATTGTGGGTGACGGATGCCCACGCTGTAGAAGAGTGCAACTCACTATTTCCCCTGTCTCACATGCCTCCCACCCTCCTACTTCACACACACCTCCAGCAAAGAGTAGCAACCAGCAGAGAGAGGCAGATTGATCCGTAGATTTTACGTAGCTACGGGCCTCCTTCCCTCATTAATTCTGCTGATTCCACCAGATGGGAAACAAAATATTAATTTTATTCAGCCCTAGGCATAAACTCTCTGTTAAGGTGTTCACTAAATCACCAGGGTTTCATCAGGATGCTCTGATATTGCAGCCCG
>JAQQAE010005628.1:0-17429 GCA_029823295.1 Pseudamia nigra | reverse complement strand
CAATCAAATGGTGAATAAGCTGCTCTGTAGGGTTCATATGTTTGTAAATCTGACTGATGACGTCAGTGCCTCACCAGTTATGAACGTCACCACAAGTCACTGAAGTACAGTGAAGTCAAATAGAAACTCAAGTGTAAAGAAAATACTCAAGAACAAATAAGCCAAACATACTTGAATATATCAGTGCTTTCTACCACTGCAAAAGTCTATTTCTATGTGCTTAATGCGCAAGCAGCCTATGTAAAACTAGGCGTGTAGACCAAAGTAGAAGCTAGAGAATAGGAGATGGGGTGGAATTGGGATTCACATGTGTATCTGTTTTCAATGTCTTTTTTAGTGCACAGCCCTCATAGCAGCACTGTAGATGTGAATTATTTTATTGAATGCTGCTGAGAAAGCAGCTGCTTCTTGGGTACACTTCTAGTTACCATTTTTGTGTCTGCCACCTGAAATATTAATGCGACAGTGGTGTGCTGCATATGAAACAAAAAGAGAAAGTGTAGGTTTGGAAAATAATAAAAAGGGAAGCGTGTACTTTGAGCAGAATGTTGACAGTCTTCATGTGTCATTCTGGGGATTTTGCTCCATATCAAGAGTTAATCTCTGTACTTATGTTCTCTGGAAGGAGCAGGCTTCCAAAGTTTGGCTGGAAAAATCAAGGATTTCAAAATATTACCACATGCAGAGTGTAGCCAGTGTTGGTTTTTTGCATTTCCCATCAGTTTCAAATTCCCAGTGTGCACTGTTTCCAGTGTCTGAATGGTGAAAATATAGACGGGCATGTGCCCCCACCTTCTCTGCAGGTGTGGGTGCTTTTGTCAGACACAAAGAGAGCGAGAGTAAATGGTACCTGTAAATGCTGCCAATCTTATTTGGTGGAAGGCAAACACATTTGAGCTGTGAGTTTGGACACTTTGACAGGGCTCATGTGCTCTGATGGAAAATAAAATACTATGGTTAAACTTGAACTTATACTGTATCAATAGACCTGCACATTTAAGGAGAAGAAAAGACAAACTCTGATGTCTGGTAATAATCAGCATTTAGTGACAGTGAAATTGAAAGTTGTACGTTGTTGTTTGATTCACTTTTTTAAGGTTTCATTTTTTTATTCTATGTTATTGAAAAGAAAACCCATAAATTTCAAATTGCAAATCACATTATAGACCACCTATGAACACACCTTCTACTTAGGTGTTTCTTTTTTCTTTATTTTATTATATTCAACATTATACAATAATGCTGAAGACATCCAAACTGTGGAAAAGAAACATGTATGGAATTATGTATTGAACAAAAAACTGTTAAACAACACAGAACATTTCTTATATTCTGTCCAAGTTGGACCTTTGTAAATTCCACTTACATAATAGAACATAGTTTTTTCTGACAGACACTTGACAGTAGCTCATATGGGTAATTGCTTACACTAACAAAACATATTTGTTTTATTGAGTCATTAAGATAGCGTTTAGCATTAGTTTACCCTGGGAATCCTTCAGTGTTAATTATAATCCGAGTTGTCAGTCAGTGTCTCCCATGGTTTCTCCTCCATAACAGTGCAGAGAACTTAAGTGTTATGTCCCGCTCCTTCTCGATTTTTATTGGTTGACGAGTGATGAAGATGGAGCATTGAAATGTCCAGTACACAGCGATTTTGATTGGTCAGTGCAAAAAAAAAGAAAAAAAAAATGCAGTGCGCTGAGATGGTGATTCGGATCACCACCAAAATTTGATCATCAGTTCCTTGTCCCATTTCACACTTTTCCTGGAAATTTCATCAAATTCTGTTCATTTCTTTTTGTGTAATCTTGCCGACTAGGTAACTAACTAACAGACAAAACCTGGTGGAAACGTAACCCCCGCCACTCCTTGTCAGAGGCAATAAACAAAAAAGAATGTTCTTTGACTGTATGTACTGTTGTCGGGCCACAGCAAGAATAGCGACAGCTTTTAGCCGCTGCTAATAAGGAACCTAATAATCTCAAACAGAATGTGTTCAAACTTTAGTCTGGTACTGCATAATTTAAAAGGCAAAGATATCAGCCTTTCCACATGGTCAGTTTATAGAAGGTGTTTATTTCTTGAATTGACAGGTATTTGCTGTATCATGACAGATATTTCATATCTGGATATGACATGATCATCAATGAGGATGGACCAAAGAAAAAACAACCTAAAAGTGGATTATCATGAACAATGCTGAAACAATCCTTTAATGAGCGCTAACTCAGCAGGCTGACAGAGCTGTGCTCCAAAGTGAGCATGGAGGGCTTCATTTGAAACACAGCATGAAGCATCATCACAGCGGCCACCAAGCACAAACCATTTGCCATCAAGTGGAATTGAGAGAAGTACACTGACTGTCAGCTGAGTGTTACAGCGGGGCAGTTTTTGACAGTGCCACCCATTGTTGGCCTCTCTCCAAGTACTGGATCTCACAAGTGCAGCCAATTTGAAAGCTGTCTGCTGTCTGATGTAAAGGCCTGAGATCGAACGCGCCGCCTTGTCAGCAAGGTGTCTTAGCAGGGGAAAAAAACCCTGTCACAATGATCAACTAAACAGCCCACGTGCTTGTTAAAAAAGAGAGCTTTGCTGTACCATAACCTTGTAGCAAAAGATAAAAGTAACCAGTATATTGGCTGTATTTTTTTTATTTATTTTGCTCACACTACACACTTACATTTCTGTTCTACTGAGATAAAAGCTATTTAAATATATTATGCTCACTTTCAATACACCCCAGAATTCCTGTGCACATCTTTGAGAGAATGCTCCCATATTTTTGCAGCAGTGCAGTTATTTATGTATAGAATAAGGGAACCAGAAACAAAGTGACAGTATTAGTAGCAGTGATAGAAGGACTCTCCAGCCAGGTGTTGTGTCTGCATTGCATTCTGGTCCACTGAGTCTGCTGTCAGCAGAGAAATTGGTATCTCTCCCTTCTCTATGATTGATTTCTCCCCATATGCCTGTTGAACAGAGTTGCCTTTGAAGTTGGGTGAGAAATGCTGGATGTGGCTGCGTGTGTTTGTTTTAGCCACACAAATCAGGAAATACACAGCAGACCAAACAACGAAATAGACCCATGAGTGAAGTGTTTAAGGAGACTTTGTGACTTTTTATCCATACAACAGAAATTTCCCAAAGGTATATTTATATACAATATATAGTGAGGGACAGCACATGTAAAAGTTTTGGAGACAAAGTCGCAGAGGCTGGATTGAGATGGTTTGGACATGTACGGAGGAGGGATAGTGAATATATCGGTAGTAGGATGCTGAGGTTGGAACTGCCAGGCAGAAGGTCTAGAGGAAGACCAAAGAGGAGATTTATGGATGTGCTGAAAGAGGACATGAAGTTAGTTGGTGTGAGATATGAAGATGTTTGCATCTTCTTATCTCACACCAACTGCCTCCATCTCAGGCATAGGGTGACACGGAGGCAGATGATTCACTGTTGTGACCCCTGAAGGGAAAAATCAAAAGGAAAAGAAGATATCTGTACACAGTGCATATAAAAACTATTGATGCACAAATGTAATTAAGCAGTCATTTGTCAGTTGTAGAGATTTATGGTGACATTGTTCAGGCAATAAGAAATCATAGCTTCTTCTTTCAACCAATACACATAGATAGCATTACTTCAAGTTTAAGTGAGTCCTGAGACTAGGGCTCCAGGGCCACATGTGGCTCTTCAATGCCTCCCCAGTGGCTCCTGCAGCTTTGCCCAGTGATGAAAGTAACATACTATAATAAATCCACATGGACAAAATAAGCATAAATCCACAGTCAACAATACAATCAACAAATGACCAAAACCAAGAAAATAAACAACAAGAAAATAATGAGGAAACTGAAATGTGCAAAAATGTCATAGAATGAATCATCTTGATGAAAATGAATTTAAAAAAATGGGCAAAATTGGCAAGTAAATAAACAAAAAATGAACAAAAATGTGCAAAGTAATTAACAAAATATTCCACAAAACAAACAATAATTATCTAAAATAATCACAAAGAACTCACAAATGAATAAAATGATGAACAACATTAACAAAGATGGAGAAGAAATGAACTAAATAATCTATAAAGTGATCAAAAATGACCAAAATAATGAGTAAAATGAACCATGATGTACAAAATGTTTTTTTTAATGAGCAAAAAAAATGAAAATGATCAACACAACAAAATCAATACAAATGACCAAAATAATAAACATAATGAAAAAATAGAAGAATAAAATACATTGCTAGCTAAAATGTGCATCATAAAGGCTTCAATATTTTTGAGTCTCTGAGCACATGTAAGACTCTGCCTTAGATGAATCATTGGAATTTGAGAGCAATTGAGAAGGTAACGTTATGAGCCTTAACTTCCAAAACAAAATGCATGAGAGTCTATGGTGAGTGCAGTCAAGGTTCTGATCACGACTGAATTATGCCACCATTTCCTTGTATGATAGTTAGCAATTTAAAAGTCAATTTTACAAGCCAAAAAAAGTCTCAAAATAATGTGTGAGAAAGTGGAGATAATTTTCCCCAAATTCACCAAAATGGCTGTACCATCTTATTTGAGAATAAAGTAGAGAAAAGGTAAGAAATGATTGTCTGCTCATGATGAACTGCAGATTCTTCAGCTGCTCTGAACAAATTATGGAAAGAAGAACTTGTGGTGTCATCATGTATGCAACTTCCTGTTTGTAGTTTTTATAATTGTATATGTTCACTGTCTTATATCTTGACAATTTTACAACAAACTGCTCCTTTCTTGACTTTGAATGTGCACAATGCATTTTGGCAGTACGAAGAAATGACGCAAAGAGGGATGATTTGAGAGAGCACACCTGGAATTATATAATAAACAAAGTGTTAAACAACCCAGAGCATATATATTTCATTATATTTTAGTAGCAACATTTAGCTTTGATGACACTTTTGTACAATCTCTGCATTTTTTCCTCCGATACAGGAGGAACAGTTTTCAAATTTTATGTGGTCTGAATGCGCCCAATCAAACTGGCTCTCATGAGACTGTCCCAGAAAAGACCAGGAGCTACTGTACCTCTGCTGCAGATGATAAGGTCATTAGAATTACCAGCCTCAGAAATTGCCAATTTACAGGACTTCAGATAGCGTTTGATGCTTTTTGTGACTGTGCTTGAGGACATGAGTGTGCATAATCTGTCATCAAGGCTAAATGTAGCTACTTTGGGCAATTTTCAGTAAACCACGAGCCAATGCAAGGCTTAGTTCGGGACATTTGTACTGGTTTGGCCACCTACAAATTGCTGTCTAAAAGCAAAAAAACAAAAAAAAAAAAATCCATTTAAGTGGACATTACTGTATATTTTGTATGTTTTTGAGTCTTTTGTTATTGTCTGAAGTGCCATCAACCTTTAAAATTTGAATTCAATCTTGAAAACCCAAATACAGCAGCAGGTTTACAGTACAGTATGAGTCCTGCAGCTCTTCAAGGAGTGATAGAATGGCATCAGAAAAAGAATCAGGTTTGGTGGAGTCTGACAAGTGAGCTGTTAAACTCCGATTGATGGAACGTTTTTGTACGGGATTTTTGACAAAGGTGTCTGAGATGTCGGTCTTATCATCCAGGTAGGAAGAGTGCAAAAGATTTTAAGACGAGCAGTGAAAAATTGAGCTCTTTCCAACTATAAATGACGATTTGTATTTATGACAGGTGTTTGTGGATTTGTATGTATATTATCCCAAGCATTGATGCATTCCAGTACAAATTAGCTACTGTCAAACTTAATTGAAATTCCACTAACAGCTTAAACAACATATTTTAGTGTTTAGTATATATATTTTTTTATTGCTAGGTTTGTGAGAGATTCTGCAGCTGAAGTGAAGTCATGATGACAAACAACAAATCCAGATGGCATTCATCCATCTGGTGATGTGGCTGCAGATATACTGTCTGAAGATGATCCTTCTCTTATACAAATGCTTTGTTGAATCACCAATGCATAGAAAAATATTGCACAACTTTGGTGCTGTTATGAGAAAAGAAAATGTTTTCATTTCACAATAAAACTTATTAGAACAGACCTCCACAGTCTGGGTGATTATTCTGCTTTGGTATTAATTAACCAATTAACCTAGGTGTTAATTTTTAATTTAGTTGCAAAATAATTATATTTGGTGGAAAAGTGTATTTTAATGTTGTATTCAATCATGCAAATTGTTTTTAACCATTATGTGCTCTACAGTACATGTTTTAAAGAAATTGATAATAAAGACTGTTAATTCTGTATAATTCACACTGTATCCATAATATAGACAGAGTGTCCCAAAACTAAAATCTGAGTTGACAATTAATTTTCATAGACAAAAATGTTATTAACAATACTATTGTGTATTTGGTTAACTTTGGTTAATAGTTGAATTACGTATGTACATGTGCTATGATGGAGAACAACTATTTGACCTATATGGACAGATTTTTTATCCATATAAAATAATAACTTTCTTCATTTATTAGTAAGATTTGAACATGGTACACGTAGCATAACATACACTAGAGTTTTATTTCATGGAGTTTTCTTTAACATTATTATTTTAAACATTGTACATTAAAACTGAAGACATACAACTGTCAAAACATGGTGCAGTAAACAACATCAAGTGTTAAACAACCAAAAACATGGTTTATATTTTAGATAGTTTCACAATATCCACATTCAGCTTCGATGACAGCTTTATACGCTCTCATTAGATTCACAAATTATTCACCTGGAATGGAAGGTATTCAGGTTTAATTTGTGTCATTTCTTGTCTTCATAATATGCGTTACAGTTAGACCATCAGTTGTCTGGGCAACAGGGTCGATAGCCCTGTTACAGCTAATACACCTACTGTACAAATCCTAATTTGTTAAGTAGACATAAGACAGTCCAGTATTAATTTAAGAAATGTAGGTCAATCAATCTGAAAGAACTTTGACTGTGTCCCCAAGTGCAGTCGTCAAAGCTGTCAAACACTGTGGTGCAATTGACTCTCATGAAGACGGTCCTAGAAAAGCAAGACAAAGAGCTACTTCTGCTGCAGAGGAGACGTTTAATAGAATTACCAGACTCAGAACTCAGTGATACCTGTGAGTTGAAAACTATTCCAAGTGTTCACCTTACAGTTGTTCTCAAAGATGAATGTGGCTACATTGGAACAATCTAATAAATGTTCCTGATAATAATATATTAGTGTACAATATTGAAGGTAATAAAAATAAGAAAAAACTAGTTAAGAGGGAGATATGCTCAGTCTTTTGACTGGGTAAATGTAAAAAGCCATTGTGTAAATAAAATATTGGGCCACAATCAAAATAAATCATCACTGTCGGGCTAGTGCTCCATTATACTCACAGCAGCAGAAGAATGAGGTGCAACAAGATGATGCCATTAAAAGATGAATTCAAATGATAGCAGGATTTCTTACTCTTTTGCATTTTTGGTGTTTTGACCACTATTAACGACTTGTTAATGAGGCTTGACAGCAGACATCCCTAAACGGCCACAAATCGCAAATAAACAAGCTGGATAAATGATATCATCCCAATTAAGCTTTCTTTCAGGTCAATTTCCTCCTCAAAGGTCAAAGACACATGCTGAAAGGTCAGTGATTTGAATCCCAGAACCAGCTGGAAACAGTAGTTTTCCTCAGGAGAAGTGCTTCAGAGATGCTGTTCATTCAGCAGTAGCTACTGACAAGGTGCCCTTGAGCACTTAACCTCTAGTGTCCCCACACAAGTGCCTCAGTAGCCTGCGGACGGGTGAACCAAACAGCTCCCAGTGTGAGTATGTGCACAATTTGTGAATAGGAAGCAGGACAATGTTGAACATGGCTTAACAAAACTTAAAAAAGCCACCATTCAGTGAGTCGAAAACGTCTTATAAAGGTGAATTGAAAGCCTCCTCCGGTTGCACGTTCGCCTGCAGCCTTTTCTCCTTTGCAGCGACTTGGCATGCATTCAACTAAATCCTACCGCACCTGCCAGGGAAATTGCCTAAAGGGTGATAACCTTTTATATTAACATTTTACGACCTAGTATATTTATATACGAAGGAAATATGTAGCTGAGTGCCATTTTGCAGCTGAAGTGTGCTGGGGTTTTCAGTATGTTGTGATGTTGTTGGTATTAACTTCATATCTTTTATCTGTTTGTTGCTAGGATGTGGTACTAATATATATTCCTCCAAAATGAAATCTCTTGTGGAAAAAAGCATCCTGTATATATATATATTTTTTTTTTTTTTGGGGGGGGGATCAAGATTGTATGTTTACAAGGACCTTGTAAACATACAGATGGCTGTATTTACTTTAAATACAAAGCACATATCCTCTAGGATTCATTTTAAACGTCCCATACCATACCATGACGTAAAATAAAAGCTGTGAAAATATGAACTTGCTCTGTACTGCCAGTCGTGATGAATCCATACATCAAAATGGAAAACGAAATAAGAAACAAGCCAGTTTCAGTTTTTGTGATTTGTGACATCAAGTCGTAACCAATCAAGGTCAAGCTTCATTGCATTGCCCTCATGAACTAATAGAATTCTTCATTTGAAAGATGACAGAGACACGATTGTGACCTCCTGGCCTGTAGGAGTCGCACTCACTCTTTTCCCATGATAGTACTGGTTGCCATGCATTCTGTGCAAATGTTTGCTAGCATATGGTAGCTTAGCTGTCCAGAAGAAAATTGGTGAAAATCTCATGTGGCTTTTCAGCCATGTTGGATTCTTTAGTTCACACCAGCGATCAAAACTTTTGCTTCTCCTTTTTTTTAGTCATGTTGTACTTGAGAGTAGTGGAACAAACATTTGCCTTCAAAATCAGCCATTTTTCTGCAGGATTCACCCCATATCTGGCAATCCCTGATAGCATTGACACGTGACATCAACCTCGGGATGCTACTGGCTGTTACATCCTTGCTGTCACAGCCAGTCATTCAACTGCTGCAATCTAAATATGATTATTTTCAGCCCATCAGAAGTTTTAAAAGTACTTTTTCATAAAATATTATTTTTTTTAAGAATGAATGGTCTTGCCTTTATATAGCATCTTTCTACCCTACAGCACTGTAAGTGCTTTACGCTGCTTTCATTTCACCCAATCGCTCACACAAGCGCACACACATTCATACACCAGTGAATGGTCACTGGGATCAACTTGGGGTTCAGTGTCTTGCTCAAGGACAAGAGGAGCTGGAGACTGAACCACCAACCTGGTCCTGAACTATCTGCTCTACCTACTGCACCTTTCTAAACACTTTGTTGATGTATTATTTTGAAAAAAATATATTTTGTTTTCCTGAAATTTCAACAAATCATTATCAGACTAAAATTAACCCCATTCCCACTTCTTCCAAATTATGGGACTAACTTAAAAAAAAAAAAAGTACATAACAGTTAATAACGAGTGGAAGTTGATTTTGATGCAGGCTGAATTATGCCACCATTTACAAACATGATGTTTGTCAATTTAACAGTTTTTCAAGTCAAGTAGTGTAAAAGTTGAAGATAATCATACATCTGTTCAGGCTGAGCTGCAGCTTTCAACAGATTGTGGTGAGATGAAGTTATGATGGCTTCTTGCAGTGTACATGACTTTTTGTTGGTAGTCTTCATAATTACATATTTTCAGTCTTATATATCAATTGTTTTACTTTTTTGAATTGGAAAGTTATCTTTTAAATTGGCAAACATCATATGTGGAAATGGAGGCAAAATTCAGTCAGGATCAGAAAATTGTCTGCTACTGACTGTAATGTGTTTTCCACAGACTGGCCTGATGGGTCAGAACTAGGACTGGGCTTTCTATCACGGACGATGAAAAATGCATTACTGAGTTTACATCAGCCTTGTGTCAGAATGTGATCCCAGGTCAATGCTGGAATGATCTGTACTGGAGTGAAACTAGAGCATGTGTTGCAGGGTTACAAAGAGGCTGTTGGAAAAACAAGAAAAAATCAAATAAGCACATTGGCCCTCACTTAATGAACGTACGGCTGAAAAATGGGCGCATTTTCATGCACTTACTGTCATCTATCAGTCTGATCGTCAGTGCAGGATACGATCAAATCTCATGACAGCTCTGAGCTCGTGTACACATGGTTGGAGTGGCTATGAGGAGCAGCAGAATTAGTCTGTCTGAAACATTCTGACTGACATGAAGACATCTGCACTTATATTCATCATATGGAGCTGTGTTACCTTTGATATAATATATTCTGATGAATAATCTAATTTGCTTTCATACTACAATTTAAAAACGGCACCCCTGTGTCAGCATTTTGAAAAGGAATGAAACAATCAAGAATGAAAATGAACAAAATAATGAAGAAAATCAATTAAAATAACGGACAAAATAATTAAGAATGTGAAAAGAAATAAACACAATACTCAAGAAAATTAACAAAAATGAAGAAAATAATCAAGATAACGCAAAAAAATGAACCAAATAGCTGGAAAAATGAGGAGAAACAAACAAAATAGTCAAGAAAATGAGCAAAATAGAACACAATATTCAGGAAAGCGGACAAAAAGTATAAAGAACATAATAAAATATACAAAATGAACGGATGTAAACAACAAAGTGAAGAAAAGTATAAGTAAAAGTCTTTAATAGGCACTTATTAGCAAAGAAGATACACAAGTCTGAGTATTTTGATATGAGCCCTTTAATGGCTATGACTGACCTTCTGACCCTTAACGTCTTCTCCGTTTCAAGTTAACAGGGCTTCACAGTGTATTTTCCCCTTTCCTTTAGGGAATCCTTAAATTGTTTTTTTAAGCTGCTGGCCCAAAGCTTTAATTTTCCACCACACTTTGCAAATAGAACTGCTTCTACCCCAAAGTGTCCTCCGGAGAATGTACCCCTCCAAGTGCAAATGTAAAGAAAATTATACTGTTCCTTGTAAAAATAGAGGCTTTGTGGACTTAAAGTCCCATGTCTGTCGGGAGTCGGTTGAAATTTTGCTGCCTGTTAGTGCCAGCTCAGCAAATAATGGGCCTGTTCAAAGATGAAATCTTGCCAGGCTGAACTTTCAGATGTGTTTTGTCATTCCTTTTATGTGTATCGCTTTATCTAAATTGACTGGTTTTCTAACAGTGTTTGGGTCAAAGGAAAAGGGAGAGAGGAATTTTTTTCGTGAATGTTGCCTTTGTTAACATGGGAACATTCCCCCGATGGTCACACGGCATTTTTCTGTTTATGGATTTTTATTCTTTTCCTGTCCTTCATTTCCAACAACCTAGTTTCATCCATTAGGGCTCAGGTGTACATTTCCAGAGCTATTGGGGATTTATCTCTCCTCACTATTATAGTAAAAATGGGTCGTCTTTTTTACTCATATTTTGTTAATGTACATGTGGTGTCATTTTTGTGCTTCTAAAAATGCTGCGTTACAATATCATTGGCATTTTAAGCACTTTTTGTTTTGGTCATTTTATACATTTTTGCTTACTTTCTTGATTATTTAGCTAGGTTTTTGTTCAGTTTGGGATCATTTTTGTTCGATTTATGTTCACTTTTAGTACTATTTTTTCCTTTTCATTCGGTTCTGTTAGTTTTGTTGCTCACTTTGCACATTTTGGTTCATTTCTTCATTGTTGCAATTTTTTTTTTTTTTCATTTCTGTTCATACTGCAGACAGAACACTGTTTCATTTTGGTGCTTGCTCTTTTTTTTCATTTTGGATAATTTTGTACTTATTTTGGTCATTTTCTTATTTGGCTCATTTTTGTGTGGTATTTGTTCAGTTTAGGGATTATTTTGATGCGTTTTTGCACATTTTGAGGATTATTTTGTTCCTTTCTCAGTTATGCTCATTGTGTTGCTTACTTTGCTCATTTTGGTTAATTCCTTGATTATTTCATTCATTGCTATATTATTTTCTTTGGTGCTTGGTTTGGTCACTTTTCTTCTTGTTGATTATTTGGCTCATTTTTCTGTGTCTGTTTATGTTGGGGATTATTGGGTTACATTTTATTGTCATCACCCCAGGGGGAGATGGGCAGCATCAAGCTTTGGTTTGTTTGCATAATAACAGCAAAGACGTATCAGTTAAAGACCCCGGTCCATTTGAAAATGGTTGATGTTGGCTTTCAGGTAAAGGTCAAAGGTCAAGGTGTTATTATTACAGGTACAATTGAATGAAGAGGCAACGAGGCTGAGGGGTGTCACTGGAATCTGCCTGTATTTTTGTTCATTTTAAGATATTTTTTGTTCACTTGTCCTTTCTTTGCTCATTTTAATTTTATTTCTTGATTGAATAGTTTATTTTGTGTCCATTTTTGTTCATACTTTGGACATGAGAGTTTTTTTTGTCATTTTGTTATTTGTCTTACTCATTTTTTGCTCACTTTTGTTGATTATTTTCTCCACTTTGCTGATTTTCGTTACTTGATTTGTTCATTTTGTTGTTCCTTTCATAAAGTTACTTAGTCAAAGCACAAACTGATTGTTATGATCCTCATTTCCGTAGGCCTAGTTTTAGCTCATGGAAAGATACATATCACACATGTTGGAGGAGGTGGACGTGGTTTGTGAAACTCGCTCTCATTAGCGCACTGCAGACAGCTATGTGGGGCGAGTTAATTTAAACAGGTGTGTGAACGTGGGAACTGACACAGCAGAGTATGGATTAAGAACGCAGCCTCAGAACTCAGAGAATTGAGACACAAAAGACAAGAACTGAGCCATTTATACCGGAAGGAAGTGCGCGGACCACCCCGAGACAGAGGCCACAGCGGGGCTCATCGGATTCCAGATCCAAGACCCGTGATAGTGAGTTTTGCAGATACACACCTGCTCCTCCGATTAGTTAGAGCAAAACCCATCACCCAGGGCTAGTGTAACACACAGTAACTCAAGTCTTGAACACACATGCAGGGTTTGATGAGGGTTTCGTTGTGGGGATTCTTCAGGGTAGCTTAGAGCACAGGCCGGGCCTAGGTGTCCGGGGATGGAATCATAACGTATGTGAGCTAGCCGGGACATGAACTGTAACACTGATGCATAAGCAATTCAGCAGAACACAGAAAATCAAGTGTATGATGCACAAATTTTCCTGGAGGATTCACAGATGTCTGCTTAAATATCACTCCCAATTGTTCCAGCTAACCTACATTCTTGTAGCAGAATTTAATGTGTGATCCTGAAATCCCTTGCTGTATTTGCTGTGAAAGGCAGCATGTGTGAGGCAACGAAACAGGGCCGGGTGCTGGTGTGACGCTCCCCAGTCGACCCACTGTGGGCTGCGTGTGATAACCTGCAGACTAATCAGGCGAAAGCTGAAGTCGTTTTTCACTCACTTCATCTTCCCACTTCTGTGAGCTTACTTACACTTCAAGGTATTTGGGGGTTTTAAAGCCGCTTCTGTTTTCAGAGTTTGTGCAAACGCATGCCAAATTTATAACAACGAACGGAAAAGAAATAAAGAGCTGGCACAGAAAGCTGAAGAGCCTTTGCACAGTTAACAATAATATCAGTGAATGTTCTGCCATATCTGGGTTTTATGTAAATATCTCAGTGGATTTTTTTCAGCTGATTTATCTTTTTTAAACTTAGAAATATATAAAATAAACATGGAAGATATCAAACTGTCTTGTTTTCTGTGGTGCACATGAGTTTGTAGAACTTTAATCTTTTGATGGTGGACTGCACAGATTTTACAAATACCCACACTATAAATACTTGATAAATGCAGCTGATTCGTTTGATTTAGCTCAGAGAAATCAGCATACAGTACATTTAATTTTCTACTTCTGCAGGAACATTCACAACTACACTGTTTTTTTTTTCAAAGATTTTACACATATACAGTAGGTGTGTTAAATATTTTATAATTTTACTGCAATTCAAATTTGATTCATCTCATTTAGCCCAGTAAAATATGCATACATTTACTTTTTCTGTCTTCATTTTTTGTAACTATGGTGTTTTACTTTGAGTGTCAGTTGACCGACAGACAGATTTTTAGTTTATGCGTAATTTGATTTCACTTTGTTTGATTTTATTCATCTGCTTTGAATTCCTCAGTTAAAAAAATACTTAAACACGTTTTTTACTGCTCAAATTATAAAATTGATTGTAGGTACAGTTTTTCTTTTTTCTTTCTTTCTTTCTCTGTCACTCTCTGATTACGTACAAACACATTAACAGCCTAAAGTACACATACGCTACATATACATATACTCTATATAATTTTAATAATAATACACATAGAGCATCATCTTCTGCAACAGTATTCTAGTTAGTTTGGATTTTATGGCAGTTGTTAAAATGAATCATATGCTTCCATGTTACATTCAAACCCAGACACAATTTTAATATTAAATGTTCCAGTTCCATTGTACTGTTTAGTGTGGACTTTACACACTGGACTTAAAGTGCAACTTAATTATATCAAATGCAACAGGATACTGGTTCCATTTGTTTCATTCAGTGATAAATATGCATTAAAAGGTGCAGTGTTTAGGATTTTGTGACATCAAGCATTGAAGATGTAAGTTACAAATACTTCAATACTCTGAATCACACTCAGTCTACAGTTGCTGCAATAATTTGAGGCCTCAGTAAGTCTACCTCTGACAAACGGACTGACACAATTGCCAGGTGGCTTGTGAAAAAGGTTTTGGAAATTGCATCTCAAGATGCTTTGTACAAGGCATCATCAAGAAGCACCATAATGACAAAAATCCACGGGCTCGATGAGACTGAAAAGAAAATAAAGACAGTCGTCCTGACAGGAGACACTGGACTTCAGTGAGTAACGCTCACTATTTAAATATCTTGCTGCTACTGCAACCTATGTTTAGTTTAAATAAACACATGTAAAGCATATACTGTATATCACCTTCTGTGATGAGTGTTTTTGCTCCCACAAATTGAAAAACAATGAATGGGTATTAATTGTGATTAATTGAAATTAATCTACAATAGCCCTGTGATTAATCAGATTAAAAATTTTAATCATTGACAGCCCTATAAAATATATAACCTTATTAGAAGAAACATAAATGATCGTAAATGTTTTATATTTAATTATAGTATTTTATCAGTACAGCACATAGTAAGGAGCAAAAATGATAAAGCAGCTACGTTTCAGTTCAGATATAAAGTTCTGACTTTTTAAAGTTGAAAATGTTATCTGTTGTTTTGAGGAATATTATTTTTATCAATTTTTTTTAAGCACTGTTGTGGTTTTAAACCCGCAGCCTCTTTGGGTGATTGGAAGTACAATATAATTTGTGTTCACTTGATGATTCATGTCATGTCCTTGTGAACTGAACTTCCGAACAGGAAGGACATTTTGGTTGTAGTGACTCATGAAATCTAAAGGAGGAGGCGCGTGTCATCACCTTTTATACATGAGTCACTTAAAAAAGCTTCTCCCTCTTTGCAAGACGGGATGTTATTTTGTAAAGTGCATATCCTCGGTTTTGATCTGTGTTGCTTTAGACAGCCGCAGCTGAATTTCTTTCTTCTTCTACCTACCTGCTGACATGTTCTCTTGTAACTGATACCGCCCATCATCAAAATTTCATTTCTCTGACTGCTGTGTTTGGTAGAACTGTCAAGGAGTCTGATATAGAGGATCCATTATGTCAAAGCTCTAAATCTCTAATGTGTTTTTGTATCTGCTATCTTTCTGTCTGCCTTTCAGATGCAATGTGGACAGCAAAGTATCGCGAGTGGCATGGCTCAATCGCACCACCATTCTCTTTGCAGGAAATGAGAAGTGGTCCTTGGACCCTCGCGTCATCCTGTTGGAGAACACCGCTCTGACAGAGTACAGCATCAAGATTCAAAACGTCGACGTCCACGATGAGGGGCCCTACGTCTGCTCCATCCTCATGAACAAGAAGCCCATATCCACAAAAGTGTTTCTCGTTGTTCAAGGTAGGATGTGTTTTTCCTCGTGTTGACGTTTGTGTTTGCAACGTCAGATGAGCTCAGTGCTCTGCTTTGGTTGTTGTAGAGCTTTACTTTGGCAGAACGGGCTGTATACCCTCCAGTTTTGTTTTTTTTTAATTTTTTTCTGTGTGGGCTTGAGCAAGAGCAAAGTAAGAATTTTCACCTTTTCTGTTCTCCTTCTCAATTCAACAATCTCAATTTAGCTTGAGATTGCTGATAGATATTGATCTAGGGCACAGTACACTGAATAATGTCTTGGCCCAGTTTCATTGCAGGGTCACTCCTCGAGTTGGACCAAAACACTGAGACCGTGATTATCTTTTATGATGAAATCAATTTTAGTTCTTCCTTTGTCCACAAACAATTAACACCATGTAGAGATTGCGATAAGGTCTCGATCATTTAGCTGCACTAAAAATTAATTATATTAAATGGCTTGCGGACATTCTATGTGATGAATCATTAACAAAATGCAAACAATTGTTCATTTTGTGGATATTTTTGCTTATTTTAATTGATCATTTTGTTAATTTCTGTTTATTTATTGATATTTTTTGCCCTATTCTCTTTTCTTTTTTTAAATTGGTCCTCATTTTATTTATTTATTTATTTTGATTGGATTATTGTATTCACTTGGTCTCAATTATTTTGAATTTTGTTTATGACTGTTTAAAAATTGTGTTCACTTTGTTGATCACTTTATTTATTTATTTATTTTTGCATATGTATTGATTGTTTGTGTCATTTTGCTGATTGTTTGTATTATTTTGTTTCATGCAGTGATGAAAACGTGTGCACATTTTGATCAAAACATACATGTTGAACAATCACATACATATTTCCCAGCTTTTAAAAACTATACAGTATTTGCTGAATTGTACTCTGAAAGTGGGTTGCGAATTGATAACCTTTGGAAAATGTGAGTGATAAGGCGACACCAGTTGAGAACCATATGTTACATATTTTGGCGACTTATGATCCCATTCAGATGCAGATAAAGCTCTGATTTATTCACTGCGACACTGTTTCATTTGCTGAATGATGTCATGTTCTATTTTGATAGTTAACATGAATATTTAATATTACTTGAGGCAGTTTCATTCAAATGAAATGATACAACACGAGTGTAAAGCTTTATAAATAATTATTAGACCCTATGTAATTTTTTTTAGAAATTCAGTATGATAGTCTTTTTAATATTCTGAATTTTGTATATGAATTCTTCTAACAGCATACAGTACAGGCCAAATGTTTGGACACACCTTTTCATTTCAATGTGTTTCCTTTATTTTTATGACTATTTACATTGTAGATTCTCACTGAAGGCATCAAAAGTATGAATGAACACATATGGAATTATGTACTTAACAAAAAAGTGTGAAATAACTGAAAACATGCCTTATATTCTAGTTTCTTCAAAGTAGCCACCCTTTGCTCTGATTACTACTTTGCACACTCTTGACATTCTCTTGATGAGCTTCAAGAGGTCGTCA
>JAQQAE010005627.1:0-17433 GCA_029823295.1 Pseudamia nigra | reverse complement strand
AGGTAAATAAACCTACGTCTGTCTACAAAAAAGAACAACGCTAAAAGCATTAAGTTTGTTGAAGACAGTATGAACCTCTTCACACTAGAGGCAAAAACCTCTCTGAATCGCTATTTCAGCAAAAGACCATTGCCTACGGAAAGTGATAATGATGATGAAAGCGTGGTGAAACAGGTCAAAACCAGTGAGGAAAAATCAGAAAAGAAAAAAAATATGAATTGTATGTGAGTTTTCTTGGTCTTGGAACGGATTAATTGATTTTACATGTATTCTTATGGGGACACCTGGCCCGGTTCACAAGTTTTTCACTTCACGAGCTTGATCCCGGAATGGATTAATCCCGTAACCTGGGGTTCCACTGCATTGATCATGTTAAACTACAAATCAGCCTGGGCTCTCTAAATTTAAAAATAAGTAAAAAAAAAAATCAACATTAACCTCATAATTGGTCCATTTTTCACTTTACGGGGTTTGACTTTGTCCTATGCCCAGTCTTCTACCAATGTTTATGAAAATCAAATCTGTCACATCAATTTAAAGGTGCAATGTATAAAATGCAATAAAAAACATGTTGACTTGGCTCTCTTTTAGACTATTAGGACTGAGGAATGATCACGAAAAAATATTTTCTCAGCTAAAGCATTTTTCTGGCAGTAGAAAGTCAGAAGTCAGAATTCAAAAGCCTTATAAATTGACTCTCATTGCTTGGATATTTTTCTTAAGGAGGTCTTGGACTTGGACATACAGGTGTGAATAAAATGTTGGTACCCCTCTGTAAATGGCCACAGAAATAACTTGAATTTGACAAAAGTAATAATAAATAAAAATTTTATGAAAATTAACCAATGAATATCAGACACTGCTGTTGAATTGTAGTTCAACAGAATTATTTTAAAAAACAAACTCACGAAACAGGCCTTGACATTGTGGGTTTTTCTGTCATTTACAAAGGGTCCCAACAATTTTATCCACGTCTGTACATTACACTGAGTGGTTATTGATTAAATAGGGTGAGTTTATATGTGACTGTTCATCAATCATAATCGAATCCAAGTGGGTAAACAAATGAGTGAATACATGAATACCAAAGCCCCTGATCCATTGCAGTATCACTCTACTTTGATGACAGTGCATTTTCAACAGATGTCATTCAGTGTAATGATATTGTACAGGGTGGGTGACCAGGTGGTAAAATCCATTCTGTCCACATGCATGATGCATATCACAGTCGAGCTGACAGCATCAATACGAGAGGCTTGTAATTAAAGGCCTCTGCTGTACGATGTCGAGGAACGAGAGGCAAGTTTCTCATGGCCCATCAATCACACAGTGGCAGCTCATTTAAAACATCTTTAAAATTAAAGTTGCAGTAGCCACTGCCTTTTACAAAGAGCAATTGTTTTCTGACAGCGAAGTGAATCTCAGCTGAAATCTCTGGGAGAGAAAAGGTTGAGTGTAGACTTTTATGCAGTGAGCTGACAGAGTGAATTGAGAAGGCGCCTGTTCTCTGTTCTCAAAGAAATAACTTTGGCTAGAATTGATGCTCTCTGATTGTAGCACAGAGAAGGAGGGGGTCACACATTTGCCTTGGATAATGGGCTTTTAGACATTATGGCATGCAGCCAGCCATCCAAAACAGAGAAATTCACCATTCAGCATCTGCTGTATTAATAGATGCTTGATGGTGTCCAAACCTACCATCTGGCTCTGTAAATAAAGGATGAGTGGAGATCCCTTCCAGTTTCTTCAGCAAAATTGTGAGAATTTGTATCAAATACATAGTAATAAAAATCCAAATGCAAAGACATTTCAAAGTGCAGTATTTTCAAAGGTTGAAATATATTCAGTAAATAGAGATAATGTCCTCCTTTAGTAGATTAGATAAAAGGCACTTCTTTTATTATTTCTTTATATTATTGTAAAAAGAGAAGCCTCTATAGCAGTGACTTTAGTGGGTCAATCGTACACCATGCATCTAAAGCATTCGTTTAAATTGTGTTCATCAAGTAAGTAACTTCATCTACTTAAAAGTTCAAGCACAACATTTCATTATCCATGTTGATTTTCAATATTACACTTGTTCATGCAATCACAAGTACTGACTTGACAGGCCCACCGTGGTACAATGATTACACAGCCATGAACATATTAATTCTCACCTGACAAAGTGCCATCATAAAAGCTGATACCGTGTATCCTGAATTTATTTTCCACAGTGTAACTATAGTACTGATGGAGCACAGGAGGAAAGAAACTCTGTCCTGGATGTGACAGGACAAATCATTAGGAAAAATTAAACCGACTCCATTTGCTTTACTGTATCTGTATGTCTGATGCAAAGAAGCCACTTTACAGAAACAATCCGTGCAGCATGTTAAAGAGGCTCCCCGAGAGCAGGAAATGATAATAAAGTAGGTAATTCCGGAGACATACCGGTACTAGTACAGGATATATTCTCCATCCTGTCCCTTGCTCGATCCCTAATGTAGTACTCAATAAAATGTGGGTTTATTGAAGCACTCCATTGTTATACAAGTCAAATCTGGAAGATGAGCTTATATCAAAACACTCGTGATGAAATGTTGAGGGCAAATCAATACAGTCACTCTTGATGGATCAGTCGTGTCCTGTGATGGCAGTGGATGGATTAGATTTCCAGTTTTGATTCTGGTAAATTTGGTTCTTCGATATTCTGAACTGGAAAGATGGATTAAGTAAATCTGAAACTGTTTCCAATCGAGAAACGGCTCTCATGCTCCTCCAATGTGTTGTTAAATAATATTAGTGCAGTTGAATTTTTGATAGGTGATTGAGCCCAGAGAAACAGTATAAAACAGAGACAAGTTCAAGATTTAAAAAATAATGATAAAAAACTGCATGAATCATAAGTGTATGTTTAACTTGAGGCAAGGGTCGAATTATATGATTCGAGGACTGATGCCAAGGAGTATGGCAAGGCAATCAAACAAGACGTATGGAGTAGGTCAAGGAAAAAAATGAATGTACCTACCATCAATAATATCATAGCCACTCACAGATTTAAGATTTAACTAGTGCAACATTGTGCTTAATGTTGCACTAGTTACATTAAAACCTTAATGTATACTCTTGAAAATACACATACACCAAATTGGGACACCTGATGTTGCACCTATAGGGAATTAACAAAAATGTAACAATGTAATAGATAAAACAAGCAAAATAATAAATGAGATTAATAACATAATCACCTAAATGAACATTATAACAAACAAAATTAACAATATAGTGAATGACATAAACAAAAATGACCAATGTAATAATGAAAACAAGCAACATAATATATATAATGATTAAACTAATCACAAAAATAATAAATAAGATGGCCAAAATTGAATGAATTGATTAAAAATAACATCATGAGTTGAGGCAGGCCAAGTCAGCACAGCTGAGATGTTTGATTCACTCATTGTGGATTACCTCATCCTCCGCTAACTTGTAGTTTTTATTTGTTTTGTTTGTTTTTTGATTATTTTGCATATTTCTCTGATTTATCATTGCATGTTGGTTAGTTTTCTAGATTAAATGGTTCATTTTTGTTAACATTGCTGCTTAAATTACTAATTTTGTTGTTATGCAGCCTTATTTATATAATAATTTATTTATAATGTTTTTTAATGATATATTTTAATGATATAATATTTTTAGATGGATGGTGTATTGATCACTGCTGAACGGCTGTAATTTTAAATTTCATTTTAATACCCGAGTATCAATAATGACTACAGAGATATTCTGATTCTGGTAAAAATGTGAAGCAGCTCAGATGTGATGTGTGAAGAATTCCACTGAATTTAAAAAAAAAAAGTGTCACTGTCATGTGTCCCAGTACTTTGGTCCATACAGTGTATTTTATACCACGTGATATTTACTTTAGCTGCAACATCAATGCTAATGCAGCTTCAAAGTATGAAAGATTTATTTTGAAAATAATCCAAATTAGAACATTTCAAATGCAAATCAAAAAATAAGCAGCACTATTTGAAGTTACTTTGGACTGTGCCTGAGAAACAGCTGGTGTTCAGTTCTCAACCTGTCTAATCCAATAAAAGTGCAATAATATCATGCAACCTTTTCAAGCAATTCCATTGAACAAAAGACCAACAAAACAATTCTAATGTGCGCCTGAAAATTGATGCAATTAGCGAGCAAGCAAACAAAACCATAATGGGAGTGATGAATATAAGTGCTTTGGACTGTCGAAATCCAAACAGCTTACAATGTTGGATAATCTTTTCCTGATCTGTATGAAAAGCAAAATGGTCCTCTACTTCATGTTATTTAAAAAAGGGGTAACCTGCTCCCACATTAATCTACCCTGACACCCCTAACTGATGGACATGTTTGACTGTACATTCATTCAAGAAGACAATCTTTATTCCAAAAAACATCTAATGTAAGTAATTACCTAACATTACAGGACTATCTATTGCATTTAAGCAGCCTGCATTATTCCACTGTCACTTACATACACAGACACTATTTTTCAGCTTTTACACTTACTCCAGGAATAAGACAGTAACCATTTATGCAACTCCAGGTTTGTTGTGTGCAAAATACAAACAAATATTACGTCAAGGATCTCAGAAAAGTCATGATTTACTTTGTCTGGTGAGGACAGTCTTTTATTAGGTGAGGTGATCTACTAGTGTTTATCTTTGCACGTGAAAATATAATGACAAGGACAAGGCTTTCAGTGAATTCCAGTGGATTTGTGTTAAAATAGGACATTGTCAGCTGTTGGCAGCAAATCTGAGGTGTCATATACTCTGCAACTCTGCACCTCCCAGACAAGGACATCTGTGCTCTCGTGGGGAATGACAGCCTTAACTCTGCTCTCCATTACAGAACTGACGCTACACCAAGGAGGGAAGTGATCTGCTTTTCAACAGGAATAAGAGGAACTCATTTGATAGGGTGTAACATCAATCATGCCCTAAGACTGTCACTGATAGTGCAGTCTTACTGATTCCAGCTCCCTCCTACCTGGACTGCTTCCATCTGCACATGTAGAGCCATGCATCTGTATCTTATGTATTTACTGAAATTTGAGCACCTTAAAATAATTGTTTTATTTTTAAATGTAAAAATACACTGGATATGTGTTCAGTGGTTGTAAGAACATTAATATGTATGTAAATGCACATGGCAGCATTGCTGATTAAACCTTATTTTATAACGGGGGTGGGGTCCCTGTTAACCATTTACTGTTACACATCTCTTGCTGTGCTGCTGTATTTTTTCCCTTCCACTCTAATGCGTGTTAGACACAGTATATTTTTTTCCTGTAGTACCTGCTTGTTAAATGTGCTTTCAGTAATATTTTTAAATGTATTTTAAAATGACATGGGTATATTCACTTGGACAAATATAACCTGTATAGTGAATGAACTTCCTCACCTACCATTTTTTACTCTATCTGAAGCCTCTGGGGATCATTTTCTTTCAGATCCACCTATAATATCTACCGAGATTGAACTTTGAGGAGTTCTTGTCATTATCCGAAAACACTAAAATAATTGTCCTTGAGGAAATTAATTACCTTTGTGCACTGTTGCACTCTTTGTGGGAAGTGATTTAGAGTTAATGAAAGCTGAAGCACTGTCATCTTTTCCGCTGTCCCTCATTTTTCAGACTAATAAGTCAACTGAATCATGGGGGCACTTCCAGCTGCCCACAGCATATTATCGTGTGCACATGAGAATTTTTCTTAGGTTTCTCTTACCTTTCCTGCTGAAGCCAGAAAGTAAAACCTGACACATAAAATCAATCGTTCTTCAGCACCCCTAGGGGATTTTGGTGTAACATTAACCTAACCATGTGCAGTTGTTGAAGTTATAAAGATGCAGCAGCTTCCACAATGATGAAAATTAGCGTTGGGGGAAGAGATTAATCAGTGGTGGCTAATTGCATTACACTTCAAAGATGCAGATAAGATTATGAAAGATGTAAGAAAAGTGCTGTTATCAGAAGTAACAGTCAAGGCAATTTATTACAAAGGTTCAATCTCCAATTCAGTCAGCAGGAGTCAGCAATCTGAGAAAAGTTGAGGCTACAAAGGAAAAGAATGTACCCTCACTCATATAATCATAAATGATGATCACCAAAGCAATTAAGCCTCAGGATAATACAGTCTCACAGGAGGTAAAACTGAATGAGCTGCTGCATTTCACAACACTCTGTCACCTAATTTCAACTATGCCAGTATGTTTGACTCAACCTGGATGAAAACAGCCTTATCAGTGCTGCTGCCTTTTCTCCTAATGCACTGAGTGACTGCACCGCACCCACACTGATTGCAGTTTGATCTGCTTATTTGTTGTGAATAGGGAAAATCAGCCCGAGGCCGAGGAATGGTGAAGTGAAATCCTCCACTTTCAGGAACTGTTGTGTCTTGTATGTGAGGGGAAATGAAGGTGAGGTAGCCACAGTGGCCTGGGGGAACGTACGACTGCCAGGCATAAACTAATTAGTATGGACCGTGGTGAAATGGAGAACAGTGGTAGAGAAAAAGTAGCAGGTACCGTGGAGAGTTTGCCAGGCAGTGAGAAATTAAAGCCAGTTGTTTTCCTTTATTGGACAGATGACAGCAAAGAGGTCAATGGAGGTTATAACCGGCAACAAGGGCACTGAGTCCTGATAGAGGATGTGCACTGTATGTGGGGCTTATGTGTCATATTTGACTGCTGCCAAATTATTATTTTGAATGTTTTAATCAACTCAAGATGCTCAAGATGATTTTAACTCTTTCCCTGCAGTTTAGGTGCTTCATTTGTGAGACAACACTTCCCCGCCAAAGATGATTTTCTCCAACAATATGTGTTTTCGCAGTTATCGTGTCGGGGGCATCTTTGCCCATCTTGTGAAATAATGTGGGGATCCAAGGTAAAAAAATAAGCAAAGAAGTAGATCTGAGAGCAACTGTAAGGACGAGATGCTAAGTGTTTGCAATGAATTTACTGTGAAGAACCATGCAACCATGCAATTACATACTGCCTTATATAAAACATTAACAGCAACCGACAGCGAAGCACACTGACAGTCAAAGAGGTAAAGAATAACCCCGAAAAACAGGCACGGACTCAGAATATATCACCGACCTGAGCAACATGTGGGGACCCGCAGTAAAACACACAGAGAACACATGGACACATGTATGACAACATGAGAGACCAAGAGAAAAAACGAGGCCACTTGAAACCCAAAAAGACCAGAAAGAACACCGACTGATGCAGGAGTGAGTTACAGACAAGAGAGGAGAAGACACGGACATGGAGACAGGAGACGTGAGGGAGAAAACCTGTCCCAGATGTAGATGACAGGCAGAAAACCTGAGGATGTGGACAGAAAAGAGAACTGAGACGCAATAAATGCGACAGTAAAAGGGAAACAGTATGTTGCATGGAAACAAATGAATGTCTTTAACCAAAATGCATTTTCCTCAGTTTTTTGTTTGAAATTCTTTTGATTAAAATGACCAATATTTAAGTATGGATATAAAAAGAACAATTGAAGCTAGAATAATATGAATTTCTGTTACTGAAACCTAAAGGTTATTTTGTGCTTTTGATACAGTATATTCACTATCTTTCTATTCTCAAAGAAACATTTTCTATAGGTCTTGAAAAATAAGTAAAAACAATTAAAAATGCTGGTGGTGGCCAGCAATTTTTTCATGAAGTTTTGGCAGGGAAAGAGTTCAAAGACAAGGTGATAAAATCAATCAATATGATAATATGAAGAAAAAAAAATATGGGGAAAATGTTTCTGTGATGCAAAATTGATTCATTGAATGCAGGCTTTATTCTAGTCCTATTGCGAACACTGACAACCACTTGGTCAAATTTATCCACAACCATTTTCCAGTGGTATGTTACTACCCTTCGTTTTTGACTTTTCCCAAACTTGTGCTGTCTTGATCCCATCTGGGCAAGGGTGTTGTTTATACATGCATGAATTACAACACATTCTATGTCAGTTAGACTTAAATACCACACCTCCATGACATGAGGAGACAAGGGTTTGACTCCCACCTCAGGCGAGTTTTACATTTAGTTTATTGGTGTGTTCCATTTACCTTGGAAGTCGGTGGTAAGAAATGGGAGAAACAAACTCTGAGCTGATTGCGTTCCAGCTGCAAAGTGGGAAAAACATGGGTGTGTACTAAAAAAGTCCCTGAAGTCCCAAAAATGTTATATTTTTTCCTCTTTTCCACAAGTTATTAACTTCTGGGAAAAAAAATTATTATCTTGTGAGATATTTATCTTCTTGAAAATAAATATTTATGTTGTTGGAATTAAATATTTATCTCATTCGAATTAAATATATCAGGAGATACTTATCTAGTAACTCATTTTCCTAGGGTATATCATGACTTTAGCTGCACATAGCCCTCATACAATGGTGAAATTACAACTAATTAAGTTTCATTTTCATCTTGGTATGTCAAATAATGAAATTATAGCTGCTCCTGCAAGTAGACAGCATTAAAATAGAGATAAATAAAATGTTCCTGTTAAGATGTCATTCACATCAGATATCATCTCATTTACTCAAGTTTAACATATTGTTTGCATGATAATAATTCTTTGGCATGAGACAATAAGTCATTCACACAAGATAATAACCTGTAAGAGCAACCAAAGTAGGAACAAACAGTGGTCACAGTTGTGTAAATTGGAGGACTTGCTGGGTGGTATGCACTAAGTATAAATACATATTAAAAAATATGTGCAATTATACCAACACTATACAACTACTGGTCAAATTTTTGCCCAACTGAAGTTGATTTTCATATAATATTGTATTTTTAGGTAACAGCATTATTTTGAATGTAATCTTATTTTGAATGTAATCTTCAAATCTTTTCAACATTGAATACTAATACTGAGTACGTACAAAGTGTAAAAGAATTAATATGGAATTATAATTAATTATAATGAAGTAAAAGAAAAAGGGTGAAACAATACAGAACACGTAGTCACCTGGAACAGTACTCACTTCACAGGTAAGTTTATTTGTGCCATTTCTTGCCTTCGTAAGGCAGTCTCCAAATCCATCTAATGCTATGATGAAACTGGTCCTCATAAGGACTGTCATAGGAAAGGAAGACCAAGAGCTACCTCTGCTGCAAAGGATAAGTGTAATATTCCCTGCCTGAATGAAGTTTGTACATACGTGTGCCCATTTGGCTCTATATCCCCCAAATCCCTGGACCCAAACTAACCAAACTTGGCACAAGGGTAGTTAAGGTAGGCAGAAAGGTTACTATGGCAACCACCATCTAATTTGCATATTAATTCGGTAATTAATTAGGTAATTACAAAAAACTATTTTGACCTATAGTATCAAAGCTACTATAACTAGAGGCATTATATTTTAATATGTGAGAAATTTGACTCCAGGACACTTTTCACTCATTAAATGATCTTGACCTTGAAGATAAGTAGGGTCTGCAATTATTGCACTTTGTCCTGCATACATTTCTAGCATTTCTAACCTTCATTTCTTAAAGTTCCTGGACTGCAATTTCTTTCATAAATATTTTTTTTGCCATAATATAGATTTGTGCAGTAGTTGTATTAGCACTAATAGGGCTATTGACTCTGTACAAGACAACTGATGGTCTAAATCACATTAAACAGGCAAAAAATGGCACAAATTAACTCTTGATAAGGCACACCTATGAATAAACACTACCTTGTGAATCCAATGAGAGAATGCAAAGTGTGCAAACCAGTCATCAAAAGTAAATGTACTGTAGCTACTTTTAGTCTAAATTATAAAACAGGTTCTTTTTTGTTTAATACATAAATACATGTTCTTTCACAGTTCAAATGCCTTCAGTGTGAATGTACAATGTGGAAAATAATAATGATTAAAAAAATCACGCCTCTTCTCTGGTGCCTAGATGTAATCGCACATCTGATGTTGTATATTAATTATAGGCAGAAAAATAACACGGAAATTGTCAAGAAGTAGCAAAAGAACTAATTTGCACTGAAGTTAATTGTTAGTCATTATCAGCCAGTGTGCATTTTTCTAATTTGTCTTCCCATCTGTTTTAAATTGAATTATGTAACTACAGGTTAACACAGGATTGTATCTTTAAATACATGGCACAGACTAATTTATCACCACTTTTGATGCATTTAATATATTCTTTTGTAGTTTATCTTAAGGTCCAGGTTTTATTCCAAACCAGATCTTGATCGACCTTTTCAGAAGCCTGTGCTGCATTTTTACTCATATTCAAGCCACATTGCTGGCACAAAGTTTGATGCGATGAAAGAACCCAAAGGCCAAATCATGTTTAAGTGGCATTTTGATGACATTTCTTTGGCCTGTTTAACCTTTGGTGAATTTCATGTTTCTTGTGCAATGCATCTTATCTATGCACACAATTTCTGACTCCCTTTACCACCAAGTATAATTTTTGATCACGTCTAAGTAGTTATTGCAGCAGAATCCTCTGGATAGCTGCATCACAAGTTAAGCATAGATCAAAGCAGAAAACATGGATAATTGTGTTTGATCCTTTGAGTTGCTAGGAGCCTTAAAACACAGTTGTTTAGAAGGGACTGCAGGTCTGAAGTTCAGCCATGTTAGGATGACACGCTATGGTCTAAGTTTTACTGAGATAGAGGTTGTAAAGTATACATTTTCTGAAAATAACAGGAGGAAAAGAACTGACGGTATATCTCAGATCAGTTTAAAGTTTTAATGGACATTTATTTTTAGGTGTGGGAAGGGAAATGTTTCTAAAAGCAACTAAAAGAGAAGTGTGATAATGCTAAGTCAAATATTGGTCTGTCTGTGGGTGACATTGCTGGAGAATAACACAGTTTTCATTTGAGTCACACAATCACACGACCAGCTCCATTCACTTTTAATAGCAGAAATATCTGACACTCAAGTACTTTTACTTCATTACATGCACATAGAATAGCTGTTTTGCAGAATAATTTTACTCTTACTCAGTCACATTTGTGTTAAAAAAGTACTTCTACTCCATTACAGTTGGATGCACTCCTCGATGAGTAGTAGTCATTTTTATACAGACTATGTTCGCCTCCAAATGACAACAAACAAGCATCGTTAAGCACTACTTTGTAAACCCATAACAGTGGGTACCAGCAAAGCAACTAAATGTACAAAAATTAACAGAATAATCAAGGAAATTAACAAAATCGACAAATTAAGCAACACAATGAGCAAAAAACTAATGAAATAAACAACAATATGAAGAAAACATGGAGAAAATAATCAGGTAATTGAACAAAATAACTAGCAAAAAAAAAAATCACTGATCAAAATAATCAAAAAGTACAAAACCCAAAAATGAAATGAAAAAATAAACAATATGACAAAAAATGAACATAATAACTAACAAAATGAACAAATATCAAAAAATAACCAAAAAATAGTGAATAATGAAGAAAAAAAACCCCAAAATGAACAAGATATATGAAAAGGAACAAAAACATTGCTAGGTTTTTTCACAATGCTTAAACCAATATCACGTTACTGATGATAAGGTGCACTGTATATTGTTACTGTAATCATGAATTTACTCATTATTTGAATTTTTCATGGGATACTTTTGCCATCCTTACTCAAGCACTTATGAGTACTTCTACTCGACTTAAGTCATTCCAATTATAAAGTAACAATACTTTTACTTGAGTACTGTTGGTGTTTTCTCTGTCTATCGCTGTTAAATGGTCCTGAACTGACCTGGATGCACAACAGACTAATAATAACGACGCCACGTGCAAAGAACTGTGCTGAAGCAAACATGGAAGCGACTGAAACCTGTTTGCAGATTCATTTATAATATGGTATGCAGTGGAAACCTGCAAATTTATGAGTAGATAGCAATGCACAGAAGTGCGGAAAATTTCCTGACAACCACCAGTGCAGATGTTGCAATGGATGTAAATGCAGAGTGGCAAAAAAGTTGCATAAAATCTGATATGACTGTTCAGACGTAGGTCATGTTGCAAAAACTCTGACCCGGGTCCCACAGATCAGATTATGTATGAGTTGCTCTGCTGAGCAAAAAGCAGGACAGAATACAAAAATGCACACCACCTTTGCCTGCACATAGCAGCCAAAAAAAAATAAAAAATACAATCCCTCCGGCTCTGATGTGTAAATGGCAAATCACACAAACCCAAATCAGAAATAGTTCAAACAGCATAAAAAGTGCAAATTAACCAGCACCCAAGCCTACTAAAATTTACTTTTACATGCATTAATTAGCTGAATTTATTACACAATATATAGAAGAAAAATTAGACAGGGGTTTTTAGGGTGAATAATATTCCAAAACAATGTGATTTGTAATTGCTGATGTGAAAACATAATTTAGTACAAAAGGAGCCATTTCTTGTCTTGTTAATGTGCTTTGGACCAGTTGTCTTATGCAGAGAAAGGGTGGGTGCAGAGTCAAGAGCCCTATCAGTGCTATTACAACTACTGGACAAATCCATATTACAGCAAGAAACAGCTAAGTATAGAGAAAAGGTGGGTCACTATTACTTTAAGAAATGACGGTCAATCTGTTAAAAAAAGTCACAAACTCAGACTCTTGAGAATCCTTCTGCTTTCACAGTTTGTATGTCCTCAGTGTTAATATATAATGTTAAAAATAATAAAAATAAATAAAAACACTGGAGGAGAAGGTGCGTCCAAACCTCTGACTAGTGTATGACGGGTCTGTTATTCAAAAATCATTGTGACATGTGGGATTAAGGTATCATCTTCTGTCAAGCACTACCGCACAGTTAAAGTCTAATAGGTTCCATGATACTGTACTGTTCCAACTTTTTTCTGATTAAGAAAATCTTTGGCTCAAATCTTACATTGAATGCATTTGTGATGCTTGCAGTGCACGGCATAATCCCGACCACTCAGCACATGAAACCATATAAAACACCAAACCTGTCCTATTATCGTCTGTGTCAGTGATTGCCTACTCCAGCAGGGACTCTGCTTCCCCCTGCGAGCTACTGAGCCTTTTCTTGGCTCAAGCAAATGCTACAAACCATTCACAGCAGCTAGTTGGCTTGTTTTTTTAGCTAATGAGGCTTGAAGAGTTTTAGGAATGAGAAAAGTGGAGCACATTCTCACACCTCGCTTTAGCACTGAGAAACGGACAATGTTCTACTTCTGCACAAGGTCGTACTTTACTTCAGATTTAATGAGACACCGTGTGCATGCTGCATGCATGGGGTTGGAGTAAATGCTGGAAGGCAGAAACATGAAGCTATCAGAAACTTAAGATCTGCGTTTAATATTAATAAAGGGTGCTCCCCATGCATGCTGAGATGGATCCAGTCCACTAAACCCCTCAACAGGATATGCCGACTGAAAAGATTGACACATAGATGGAAAAGATGATGTGAAGTAATGTGTAGGGTCTATGTTCTCCGCCTTTTACGGCATGTATTGATTGTTTCAGTCATGTTAGAGTATGTTCTGATGCCTGGTTAAAGGCCATTTTATATTTTAGTATTATATTATCTGGAGGAGCATTGTGAAAAAAGGCAGATTGTACAACCTCAACTCCAAAAAAAGGATGTAAATAAAATTCTAAAAATAAAACAAAAACAAAAAAAAATGGAGACATTTTACCATTTCATGGAAAATATCAGCAGCTTTTGAATTTGATGGCAGCAACACGTCAAAAAAGTTGGAACAGGGGCAATAAAAGGCTGGGAAAGTAATTGGCACAAATCAAAAACAATTGGAGGAGAAAAAGGAGGAAAAGTATGGAAAAATTTCAGAAAAATGTGAAGACTTTAAAGATCCCACCATTTACAGTGTATAATGTCAGCAAAAGATTTAGAGAATGCTTGTGATCTTCAGGCCCTCAGGTGGCACTGCATCAAAAACAGACATGATTCTCTACTGGGAATCAGTGCATGGGCTCAGCAACACGTGGAAATCACTTTGTGTGAACACAGTTCGCTGTGCAACCCACAAATACAAGTTAAAGCTGCGTCATACAAAAAAGAGGCCATATGATGCACATGATGAACATGATGCAGATCCGGTCTTCTCGAGGCCAAAGCTCATTTACAATGGTCTGAGTTATTCAACTGACAACAGAACGGTTTTCCATTTTTCCTCTTCATTCAAATGTGATATTTTGTGTTTGTATTCAGCTGAATGTTAGAATGTCTCACCGTATACTGCTACTAGCACTGGACCTTCACTGCGATTCAGTTTTTTTTTTCCTCCTGAATCAGTGCATGAATTTTTCTTTCCCCCTCCTGGTACAGAATCACTTTCAACTGCACCTCACCACCTGACCTGCAGTCGTCCAGTCCTTCACACACACCTCTACCACATCCACGGTCCATGACCAGACACTGTTTTTAACATGGAACTCTTCCCTCTATTTTAAGTACACTGCATTCTTTGCCTGTTTACTCTATGTTAGTGCACACACATAAACTGTAAGGTTTGATCTACTAGCAGTTTAACCATTGTAACTATCAAAAGGTATAAATTGTCTAAAAGGTAAAAACATGAATAGAAGAGAACTGGCTCAAAAATACTATCTATCTGTAAGTTTTATGACATATTATTCATTCTTTTTTTGCACCTTCTACATTTTCATTTTAACTTCTTTTACTTCTCTTTTGTCAGTACATCTTTTTTTTTTACATTTCACCTTTCAAAACCCATCCGCTGAGCCTTAATAAGAATTTGACTTTATTGTGATGAATATTGATATCGACGTTACAGAGAGTCCATGCTGTCATCAACATTTTCAAGTTTCAACTGATCAACACTAATACCGTGATATAGTGAGGGACCACTGTACAGCACTTTAACAATACTTTTACCTCACTACTGATTCTGTTTACTTTCAGCACCACTGCACCAAAAACAGATACTTATTTTGATCTGAAACAGATATGTAAAACTTTTTGCTGAACTATTTAAACCCCTGACACAAAGGCGATTTGTTTTTTGCATCTTTCTTGCTTGTGCCATATTTTTTTTTACATTTTTTATGCTTGGAGAAGTAAAAATGTTGGTCATCAAAAGCAAATCATGATCCCACAGGCAGTGTTACAAAACCACAGTGATGACAAATATAAAATATCAATATAGCAAAGCTCTGCCAGCGTCCTCCATCCAGTATCCAGAGCATACTCACATCCAGTTGTTCATCATTAATCTCAGTGGCTTCGTGCTCAAGGCCTCAGTCTATGTGAGCATTACAAGCTATTTCAATATTGCACAACTGTTGTAATAAGGCCATTGGCTTCATCCTGCGGAGAATACCTTAAATCCCCAAATGAGTTTAGTGTAAACTGATTAGCAGTCAGGTATTATATAATCACAAAATGATGATTTGATTACAATGATTGTTAACCTTTCAAATCAAATCAAACAATCAAATAAACACACAAGGACTAATGAAAAAAATGAAGATATTAATCTTCATGTTCACTTGTATTTTACTCTTGTGAGTTGTTGGCTGTACTGTCTGTTCGTTTCTGCCCCTCCCCCTCCCCCCCGTCTCAACTAGGGAGGCTTCAAAATATGTGGATGTCTGCTGTTAGTGTCAGTGCTCTGTTTGTCCTTTCTGGGTTTTCTAGTTGAAGGAATAGTTGCTATGTTCCACACGCAAACATAGTGAGTGAAGGCAGTGCACTTTAAAACTGAAAAAAGGGGAAAAGGAAATCACAGGACTCTGACCTGCTCGTTCAAAGGGAACATGAAAATATTCTTATTCTTATGTGATGATACAGTAATGAACACAATTTAAAATATTATCAGCCGTTTCTGTAATTCAGCTAAATCCCTTAAATTTTACACACAAAACCCATACCAGACGACAGTCGTCTCGTCGGAGCTGCTGTTTCTGCAGCTCAATGTGCACAATGTGAACAGACCTCTAATAATTCTCACAAAATGAAGTTCAATTCAGCAGTATTTGCATAGCACCAATCATAATCCAAGATTATCTCTAAAACAGGGGTTTTCAAATGATTTTGATCCAGGGTCCACCTTTCTGACTAGGAAGCAACCTGGGGACCACTGCTGTTCAGTATGAGGACAGGTGTTGAGATTAAGATTTGTTTTTTATTTATTTATTCATTTATTTTTTTACCTCTAGGTGTGAGTCTGTCTATTCTTGGTAGTATAGGTGGGAGGGGGGGGGCAGTCTCATATCATCCTCTGGCTCCAGCAATGCCTTGAACTTCTTAAGGTATGCAAGTTTGGAATATCCACTCCCACAGAGATATGTGGTAAAAAAAAGCTACTTTCCAACTTTGGCAGCAAGCTTTGACTGAAAGCTGTTTGACTGCCACCTCTGTTGCTGGGTTTTTCCTGACTGTGAACTGATCCATTGAAACTGAAAGGCCAGGGACCACTTGCAATGCCCTCACAGACTACCAGAGGGATTGAAAACTCTTTCTGTAGGTGTTTCACAATCAAGGTTCCAAACCCAACAGAATGTCCAAGAGCAGACCACATTAATTGGGGGAGGGAGGGGGGGGCTGTCTTTAACAGAAGAGCGAAACCTCCAGCTGAACCAGGGTGTGGGCAGACAGCCATCTGCCTCGACCAGTTGGGGTTAGTGGACAGAGGTAAGACAAAAGAAAAAAAAGACTAGAGAAAGAGCAACAGACAACAAAGACACTGGACAACACAGACAGAAACAGGACTGGTATATCACTTAGACATACTGTATGTGTAAATGATGGCATCATTTAGTCACAATCGGAAAATTCGGCATTGACTGTGATGTAATTTTTCCCCAAACTTCAGTACCATAACCTGCAAGAGAGGTGGAAGGAAGTGGGCATGACTTAGGCCCTATACATGAAATAAAACTGCGGTTAAAACATAGTCCCATATCTGTTCTCCCTGTCATTTCTGTAAGGCAGCGACCATCTGTTATTCGTAGCAACGATCTGTTTATAACAAACTGCAGAGGGCTGTTATTGACCAACTATAATGGAGAATTCAGAGAGTATATAAATGATCTATTTACGGTAACAAGAAACACTAGAAGAATCCATGAACAGTTGTGTGAAGCTTAGTGAAAACCATGCCAGGGTCATTTCAAGCCTATTCCCGTTTTTAATACATAATATGTGAAGTCTTCAATGTAATTGTTGCCCTTTGTGGATATTTATTCATCACACTGGTATAAGAGCCAACACATAGAGACCTTATTGTACAGCATATTCTTAAGATGAACCACATTGTCTCACTCAAAGCTGTTTGGTGGCCTCGTCATGCAGTATGAACATCAAAATGAAGGCTACCGATGATAACGAATATGATTTGGAGCCGATATTCATTTGCAGTAAAAGTGTAAAAATTGGTGTAAAAATGTTGAATAATACAAACACTTAACTT